>PVKA01021547.1:0-38511 GCA_004027165.1 Ctenomys sociabilis | reverse complement strand
TATATGTATGTATATACACATTTTTTTATTCCAATTTGAACCATAATGCATGTTCATCTTGAAGTTTTGGGGAAATTAGCCCAATTATTATCTGCTGGGCCAGCTCTCCCTATTGAGACTAAAATGGGACAGTGTGGAGAGCCTGTGAGGCTGACAGAGGACACAGACTTGCTTCCTATAGGCTTTCTGCTGCCTCAGTCAACATCATCTGGCTATGTTCTTCAGCCAACAGTGGCTGTTTCCAGTGGCAGCAGCTACTTTCAATATCCCATTTCTCTAAAGAGAACAGCCTCTTCACTGGCCTCTTCAGTGACAACCGGATCTATGCACCTCATCGGAAGTGAAAGCTTCAATCTTGGGTGGGAGGTGCAGGTCTTTTCTAAGCTTAATTTTAGTAAGCACATCTCATTTCCCCTAACCCTAAAAGTACTATTTGCCTCCCACATTTGATTCTTACATGACAGGTCAGCATTCCCAGTCACTAGTTAACAATTTTTTATGTTAAATTTGATGTGTTCAAATACTAATGTAATTCAAAATCTAATGTAGTTCCTGTCCTCTGACTGGGCCCAAAATACAAAAATAGATAAGTGCATTAAATTTTTTGTTTCTTTTTTTCTTTCCTTTTTTTTTTTGTATTTAGTACAGGGTTTATAGGGTCTTAATATGTAGACTGGACTTACAGTGATTCTCCTGTTTTCAGCCTCCCAAACACTGGCATTACAAGAACACGCCACTATGCCCAGTCCCAATCGCTCCCTTAGCATGTCCCAGGCCAGCTCTGCACACTGGGTATCGAGCCCTGCAGCTGTGTCTGCCTACACAGGTGCTTTTAATTTGCTGAGCTATTTGGCCGGCCCTAAGCGCACTAAATTTAAACTTGTATTTTTTCCAAGTATATTCTAATGATTAATATTATAGGATACTCTACAAATTCAAAAGGGTTTTGTGTTTAAAAGGTTAGGAAAGCAACATATTACAATCCTTTCATAGATTATTACTTTATAACTCAGAGATGAGAAAACTTAAATGTTGTAAGATGGCCTACTGTAAAAACTGTTTAATCCAATGTTTTTCTAATTTACCTCAATCTGGAAACTTCATCTTGCATATTAATTTTTATCAATTCCATGGAATTCTTACTAAAGCTGTTTGATAGGTGAATAAAAACTCAACTTAAGTCTGATTTCACTATCAAAAATTCTTTAAATCACTTTATATGAGTAATTTATAAAATACATAAAATAGGCTAAATATTAAGAATATTTTCAAGAACTCCATAAAGATTTAAATATAACAATGTCATTGTTTTATGTAAATGTATATAATATGATTGATAAATAAACTGGATATTACGTAGCTACAGTATTAAAATTACTTGTACTAATCAAAATTGCCATGCAGCTTAATCTATTAACCATGTCAGCAAAACACTATTGCTAGACTTTTAGTTGGGATATGAAAATAGATTTCTTATAAAGAACTTAAACTTAACAGCATATGCTGCAGGGTTCTTATCAGCTTTTCTTCTGGATGGTTAACAACCTAAGTTCACAGATCAAAACTGGAGAAACAGAAGAGCCACAAGGCCAGCCAACGTTTTGGCCATAGCCTTTCAAGGTCAGCAAAGACTCAGGGCATAGGATAACCTGTACTGTAATATCATGAAACTCAGTTGTGCACCAAATTTTCTGATCAAGGAGATTATGGAGCCACAGGGGAAAGAGACTGATGATGTATAGTGTACCTGGAGAGAGTCACATGGAGAATAATCTTTCTCTCAGGTTCTCATACAGAGCACACTGGTCAAGCATTGGCCATGACTCACCCACATGGATGACATAGTCAAAGGATCTACAGAGTAAGGTACAGGATTACAAGATAAACCCTAAGGGGACTTCATTGACCTCATCAGAAACAAAAGCTACATCTTTTGGTATATAGGTCTTGATCTATCTCAGTCTTAACCATCCAGCAGAAAAGTATAAAAATGAGGTATATAACATGGGGCCATAATAATAAGTGGAGCTGTAAATGGCTATAGTCAACAACTTCTTCAGATAACGCATTATTATTGGGGAATGCTGGACTGTGTTGGATTCTGTAACCAAGGTCAGGCACCTAAATTTGTTTAATGACAATGGAGTACTCATCTTTTACAGGTCTAGACAAAAAAAAAGGGGGGGGATAAAAAAGAAGAATCATGATGTATGTGTATAAACAGTACAGTTAAGATAAATATGCCGTGCTTCTGCATAAATTCTATGAGAAGCAAGATTTGCACTAATAGTGGTTGGACAAGATATTATGTCGGCTTCCAGTACTATGGACAACCACTAGGAAAATAACAAGGTAGAAAGTATTAATTATTGAATCTGTGGCATAATTCAGGTATAAAAACATAAGATAAGTAAACAGCTACACTCTCTTAATTCACTGATAAAAGACATCTGCTATAATAATATCTGTAAGTATAATATCATGTATGCACCTTATATGATACCAAAATATTATGAAAACAGTTTGCAATCTATTAATTTATTGAATCTGTTCTGTTAATTTACCTTGAAACTATCTCATTGGTATCTGTACTTCAATACAATAAATAAATTAAATTAATTAATTAAAAAAGAACTTGGTTATATTTAAATGTTCAACTACTTATTACTTATCATTATTATAACTGACATCCAAACTATAGATAAGAGGCAACTGGTATATGACTACACACATATGAAAATGAAAAGAACTGTGAGTTCTTATAAAAAACATTGCTGGACACAGTGAAGGTCAATTCCAATTCAATTTGTGCTCAAAATATGAGACAGAATACATTTTATTATTATACTGTCACATAGAAGCCTCAAACTGTTCAATCGCACAAAATGCATGACTGAAAATATAGTAGGAAAATTGCATTACTTTACATCAGATGTAATATTTTCCCAAAAAGTAAACTATACTTGAGTCTTATCTCAACATTTTATAGTATGCTAATACTTGAATATATTGCAGATTTTATTTTACCATACAGAAGCCTTAAGAATATAATAAACTTTTAAGAGAACACATGCTAGGTGTCAGGCACTGAATGAGGGTTGTACATTTAACAATTTAAGTCTTTGCCAAAATTAAAACAAAAAATGTGAGCTTCAAAGTATCAATTCCAATTCACAGATAAGAAAACTGAGTTTCAAAGTGTGGAAAACTATAAGTTACCCAATTTCTATTGTTTGGCATAATCTGAAAATACATTCTAACCTCATGTTCAGTTTAGAAAGTATCCTTGCTAGATCCAATTCCAGGGTTCATATGAGCCTTTGAAATGGCAAATGATTATAGTAATATAGAGATGTTCCACCACATTTCAAACTTGGTTCAAGTAATGTGTTTCTTTATTATTACTAGGAATAGTTTATTGGACTTCGCAGTAAATCAAATCAAGACTATAAAGAAAACAAGATAAAACAAAATCTTCTTCACAAACACATAAAAAACAGTGTAAGTTTTACTCTAAATTGATCTTTGTTAGATGCCATCACGTAAAATACTTCACCAATAGATATGACAAATGCACTTTATATTTCAATGTGTCAAATGATTTCAATGCTCTCAAACCATGTTGAAGCTGGCAGGCAAGCAGACTACATTAAATTCTTCTCTGGAATCAACTTCAATTCTAGATTGAATTATTGGAATTTTAGTGACCCTAAAAAAGGCTGTCAGAAATGATATTCACCACAGAGTTTTCAAATCTAATGCTCTATTACACATACTTCACAAAAAATAATATAGTTTCAATATAAACAAAAGCAACACTCAGTCAAAAGCAACATTCTATTTATTCTTGTAATTTGTACACATTTTGATATTGATTTGTCACAGCAGATTCTTAAATGTATTTTCTTAAGAGAAAACTTGTAGGCTATGTTTTAATTCAATGGTTCATTTGGATATGATCCAGTTATAATGTTTGCCTATGAGGTTTTGTTTTGTGGTTTTAAAAATACACAGTACAAAAAATAAGATGCTAACAGCTATCTGCAGGACTGGATTCTTAAAACTGCCTTTGTTTGTTTGGGCTTTTGCACGTAGAGGAAAATTATTTCAAGGGATTTCAAACCACACAAAATGAGTGGCACTGGGAATCCAACCAGTGGACCGGGAGCCGATTCCTCCATTCTCTAGCTCTGGAAGGAAAACCAGCATCTTTTAATTGCATCTAAATACCAAAACTGAGAGCTTCTAAAGCAATATAATCTTGGATTTATTCTTATTTTGTAAGAGTTGAAAGCACATCATGATTGCATCTGTGTCGTCACTGCTGCTCTTTGATAAGCAGTGTCAGTACTATATTCCAGCTAAAGAACATTAAATCTCAAAAAGTCAATATAAAAAATTGGGAAACCAATTTGATAACTTATAAACCCATCTTTTTAAGTGTCCACTGTTTTGTAGAATATATATTTTTTCATGCACACAAAGCTTAAAATATCATACTTGATTTCTGAGTTGTGCAGTTCTATGAACCCCAGTAAAGGAATTATAGGGAGTTCATGGTGAAGCGTTGAGCTGAGGAGATGGTCTATATAAACACACAGGCTGCATTCTGGTAGAGGGAGCACCAACCTAACAACCTCAGTTTTGCCCTAAGAATACACAACAAACCAATGTTACAGTTCCAGAGCCATCCAATGGGAATTAACAGCCAAATGCAAATATAAAGAAATAATGACTGTAGCTTGCATGTATGTGCACACTCATCTGCACACAAATTTTCACATAGATCATTTTACGTCACTAATAATCATGTGCAAAGTGTTAAGACAGACAGTCCATCAGATCTAGTAGTGTTCGGAATACACACTTTAGAAGTGTATGGAGGGGCCAGGGAGATAGCTCAGTAAAGTAAGTGCTTGCCTGGCAAGTACAGGTTTGGGAGTTCAAGCCCCTCCCCAAAAGAAACAAAAGTATATGGAGTCTTGATTCTATAAGAATTTCAAGTGTAAATCAAGGCAAGTTCTTTAGGCTTTTTGTACATCGGTTCTGAAGCAAGCCAATCATTAATAGCTGTCTCGTTAAATTATTTTCTGGAAATAAAATATTTTAACATTACAGATCATTATTATGATTCCTTTGTGCTTAAAGATAACAGCTTTTCTTTTCATTTAAGAGCAAGTCTCCAAAGGCAAACTAAGGCACAGTCTTATTTGCAAGATTTGAAAATGCTCAACTGATTAGTGGACTAATGATTTGCTTCCCCTTTATTTATCTACTTACTCCAATTGATAAAACATCTTTGATACACAGCAATCCTGAAAAGTTCTAGTCCAGTGTTGGCTCAACTTGGCTCACAAACCTGGAATGAACTCAAATTGAATTAGAAATTTGGATTTCAGCTGGCAGGTTGACATCTGACAGCTGGTTAGATGGAAACAAATACTGTACTTCTTTTTTGAATATGCTGCTATTACCTGTATGATAAATCTTGGAGTCAATTAATAAACCAGCAATGAGGATATACTTTTTATCTCTTCCAAATGACATTCATTAACTTTAGATGTTAAGAGTAATGTATCTGTATGGTTAATAAATTATGTCAACTTGGATGGATGACTCTGGTTCTGGAGGTGGAGGTCCTGCCCTGGGTGGCAATTGGTTATGCAATGTGGTGTGAGGGAGGCCCACTCAGAATGACTCAGCACAAAAAGACTATATATATAAAGGAGTTGAAGAAGGCTTCTCAGCACCCACACTGCTTCCTCGGAGAGACCCCAGTCTTCGTTGTGCCATTCTGCAGATGAGCCATTTTGGGGGAGATCCCATCTTCACAGCAAAGTGCCAGTCTTCGCAGTCAATGAAGAAGGAATAGAGAGAGGCTTGATGGATCCCACAGCTGTTGCTCCGCTTCTGCTCTCCCCTGTTTTCTGCTGTCAAGAATTGCCGCCATTTTTCTTGGAGCCAGCAGAAGATAGACTGGAACCTCCACAAACTGTAAGCTAAATATATCTTTCCTTCCTTAATTTTGAGTGTCAGTTATTTGTCCCAGCAACCAGAGAATAGCAACTCAAACAGTATCTTACAAAATAATTTCCAGGGGCTGGGGAGATGGCTCAGTGGAATAAGCTCTTCCCTGGCAAACTCAAGGGCCTGAGTTCAATCTCCAGTTCCGTAAAAAAAAAAAATCCAAAAATTTGTAAAGAAGAAAGAAATGTCTATGTTAAATGAATCTGTTTTATACTAGTATACCCATCTTAAATTGCAATTTAAACCTTTGATCATAGCAAGGAGGTAAGATCACTCAATAATGACCTTCTCATCTCTAGTCAACACTCCTCTCTAAGAAGTCTACCTTTGACTGACTTTCTTTCATATAACTATTCCAAAATAATAGTAAAAAGAATCATGATTAAAACTATACAGAATATTGGAATCAATCAATGAATGGTCTTTATCTTAATATGAACGAAGTCAGCTATGACAATGTAACAGCCAATACTGTACTAAATAGACAAAAAATGAAAAGTTCCACTCTAAAATCAGTTATGAGAAAAGGAAGTCCACTATCACCATTCCCGTTCAATATAGTTTTGGAAATATTAGCCAGAGGAATTAGACAACTAAACAAGAGACAGAGATAAAATGAATAAGGATAGGAAAGGAAGAAGTTAGAGTATCATTATTTGTGGATGACATGATATACACAAAAAAGATCCCAAAAACTTCACCAAATGACTTCTAGATTTAAAAACCAAATTCAGTAGCTCCGCTGGATACAAAGTCAATACTCAAAAGTCAATAACATTTCTGTACGCAAATAACAAATTCATTGAGGGAGAAACATAGAAACAATACCTTATTCATACAAGCATCCAAAAAACTGAAATACTTAGTAATCTAGCCAAGGAAGTGAAAGACCTTCACACTGAAAACTATAGTACAGTACGGTAAAGAGACCACTGAGGATATCAGAAAAATGGAAAGATAGTCTTTGTTCTTGGGTAGGAAGAACCAATATAGTGAAAATGACCATACTTGCAAAATCATTATAAGATTCAATAAAATCAAAATCAAAGTATCAATTGCATACCTTAAAGAATTAGAGAAAACAATCCTAAAATTCATTTGAAACCAGAAGAGACCCAGAAGAACAAAAGTAATTCTGGACAACAAAGGCCAGGCAGGGATCATCACAATCCCTTGAACTTATACTTCAAAATGCATCTTTGAGCCGGGCGTGGTGGCGCATGCTTGTAATCCCAGCACTTGGGAGGCTGAGGCAGGAGGATTGTTGTGAGTTCGAGACCAGCCTGAGCTACAAAGTGAGCTTAAAGCCAGCCTGAACTGCATAGCGAGACCCTGTCTCAAAAAGACAAAAAAAAAAAAAAAAAAAAAAAAAAATGCATCTTTGATAACCAGGTTTCCAGGAAGAACCAATAGATATCACTCCCCACCTAAGCTACTCTCCTGTAGGAATAATATTAAAAGATATAATTCAATCTGATTTATGCCTCACTAGGATTTTTTTATTTGTTCAGGAGCATTTTAAGAACAAAAACATGTATCTGCATTATTAACAGAGCACCAAAAGTTATAACCAGAACTAAGCTGTGACTGATGAATATTTCCTCTTCCCTGGTCCTGTGTTTATCTGTTTATCTAACATTGTGCGAGTTATTATAATAAGTAATACTTTACTGTACCTTAGTAGACCATGTAGTCTACTTTAAAGATTCACAAAAGATAAGTAGAAATAATAAGTGAGTAGCCAGGGAAGCAGTGAAACATGGATATGAATTCAGAACTACACGTGCTGATTCTGGCAACCTGAATATAGAAAAACCACACTGTATAGGGGCACCAGCATGGTAGCACTTTGCTCCACTTATCACTAGGTTTTCTCATCTTTAAAATGAAGTAAAAGTCACACTTCAGGCCTATTGAAAGTAATGGCATTTACTACACCTTGGGAGATATAATATATGGATATGGATATAGATAGATAGATAGATAGATAGATAGATAGATAGATAGATAGATAGATAGTTACATACATACATACATACATACATACATACATACATACATAGATATACAATTTATTTCTTTGGTACAGGGTTTCACTGTGCCGCTCAGCCTCCTCTCTCAGCCACCCCAGCACTGGGATTACCGGCTTGCCCCACCGCACCGTTTCAGTGGCTGGAAGGGTATGGCCAGGGTTCCAGGGCCCGCACAGCATGTGATACTGAACCTGGGTCCTTGTGCTTGCCAGGTAGGCGATCAGACTGCCAAGGTATCTCCCCATCCCTAGAAGTAATATATTAAGTCAAAGACATTTCACTTTGTTATGCAGCTAATGTGATTGCTTGCATATTTAACAATTTTTATCTCAGGATTTAGTAAACATGACTACAATCCAATTTGTATTATGTTATGCTTGGTGATTTTTAACCTTTTAATCTGTCTATCTCTCATACAAATACACAGATTACCGAAAAAAATAAAACTACACACACACACACACACACACACACACACACACGCCCCTCCTCTAAGTTATATTAGATGCCTGCCCACATCACGAAACTACTAGATGCATTCCTACATTCCTAGGTTGAGTAGTAAAACCATCCTTTTGCAGCAGCAATAGAATCAGCCCTGGCTATTTCTGCTGAAATGCTTAGTGAATGGATAGTAGTTTCTTCATAAACTGAACTATATCTGGAAACTAAAACTAAACACATCATATTGTTTCAAATCCATCTCAAGTACAGAATATATTCAATTTTCTGATACATTGGTTAAAATTGGTGCTACTAGAACTGAGTCATTTAAGGGTTTATTTCTGTCACTACACTGTGTCATGTAGCAACTGCACCTAATGAACTTAATGTGGTTCATGGCCACGCACTGCTTCCTGTCAACAACAAAATCTGAATGTTTTAATGTTGGTCCAACTAGCATCCAACACTGTATGAATGTGGGCACAAGAGCTACTATAGTTCCATTTAGCCTCTGGCTAAATCAATTTTATTTCATATGTTCTCAAAATGTAAGATGGTTACACTAAAATGTGCAGTAGCTTTTGAAACTAAAAAGAGCTACAGAAGAACTCTGCAGTTCTTTTTTAACAAGTTCACCATACATAAAATTCTCACAACTCACTGCAATGTGATTGAAGAGGACTCCCAAGTAAAATTAAGCATGAATAAAGTAACAGATAGGCTTTTAGTCATATGAACTGAAGTGGAATCATCCTTTGAAGTAGAAAATGAAGGAAGGAAAAGAAGCAAGAATAGGAATTCTTAAAAACAATACAATGCTTTGATAAAGTTCTGTAATGATAGTAAAGTCATATTGCAATGCGTAACTCTACTTGATGCTTAAAGACTTTTTTTAAATTAAAACTGCTAAGATGAGGTCTTTCTGTTATTGACAAAAGTGAATTTACTGCATCATGGAGGAGGCATTGGCTTCACACAGTCAGTCCACAGTACAGCTAGCCAGGTGAATCTGTTTCTCCATTCTGCAGTTTTGCCTTTCACGCTTTCTTTATGTTTCTGATTAAAGGAAGGTGTCATAAGGTTTAGTTATGCAATTTCTTCTCAGCAACATATTTAAATATTGAATGGTTTTGCTTTATTTAATTATATGTACCTACCTCCTTTCTGTCATACAGAAGTCACCTGCCCAATGCTACTCCTACTGTAACGCTGCCCTCAATAAGCTCTGAAGGCATAGTCTCTCTTAAAAGAAATCTGCATGTCAGTCACTTTTATTCCTAGGCCAAATTCTTCCTGCTTTTCCTAGATATGGTACAGTTCAGTTCCAACTGAAGTTTTGACACCTGCCTTGGTCACTACCCAGCCACCCTCAGCAGAATTCAAGGACTACTGCTCCATGACTGAGAGACATCAACCTCAAAATAAAACTGGATAAAGTCCCAAACTGGACAGCTAAAATTTTACAGTGAAAATAAATCTTGCTAATTGCTCTTTGGCAATACCTTCAAGGACACTATTTCTGCACAACTGGTCATTGATAGAAAAGATATCTTTGCACCTTTGACTCAAAGATACCAAAGCCTGTAAAAAGCTGAACATGTAGAATAAACCCAATTCTGCAATATCACCATTTAAGTAAAACAGAAATCATATATGGAATGGCACAGTATGAGAGTTTGAGAGTATGGCTGTGTTATGTAATAGAAGGCTTTTGTCCTGTAGCTTTCCAGAAATATATTGACACAGGCAAAACATCAAGTACAGCAGGCTCTAGCATGGCTAAATCTGCTAGGAGCTCAGTGCAGTCATAAGCTCACTGACCTATGATAGGTCTTCAGAAACAAATATCAATATCCCTCTTTATCCTGGAGCCTGATTTGCAAAACTACTGAGCCAGGGTATGAAATAGTCACTCCATCCTCTAACACATCTTACCTGTATTTCTGAATGACACACCTCTGGTTTCTCATCAAGCATTAGTACTTAATTCTCATTCATTGTCTGTCTGTCTGTCTGTCTGTCTGTCTGTCTGTCTCCCTTCCTCCCACCCTCTCCACTCCTTCCCTCCCTCCCCAACAGCAATTTTTCCCTCTCCCTCCCCCTCTTAGACAGGATCTTTCTAAATAGCAAAGTTGCCAAAATTGGGCTTAAACTTGTGACCTTTCTGACTCAACTTCCCAGAGCACTGGGATTATAGGCATATGCCACCATGCCTGGCTATAATTTCTTAAAGTTCGGGTCTCAATGCATTGCCCAGGCTGTCTCTACCAAAACTCAAGTGGTTCTCCTGCCTCATTCCCTTGGATATGCCAGAATGCCTATCTGAGTTTTTCTAGCTTAAATTCATTACAAACTTATCATTACTAGCATGAAGAAAAACATGTCATTTGCAGATGATTACATGAAATAGATCCTTAATAAATACCTGGAAATTTCTAACCTGAAAGATCATAATTTGTCAGGCTGAAAAGCTTATGTTTATACAAATAAAAAAGTAAAGCAGCTAAGTATTAACCTTGATAAATAAGATTTTTGAGGCAAAACCAGAATGCTCTATGTAACTCAGGTGTGTTTTCTTTTAAGTCATAGTCTTTATCTTAGACAAACTTCTCCTCCACCTTCAAGTCCTTCTCTCAGCTCATTCCTTCCCATTCCTAACTGTAGGAACAACAATTGCTTCATTGCATGCTAGTGTCCTTTCTGTTTGGCTCCCCAAGGGTCTCAGGCTATTTTAACTTATACCTTTCTAACTGGCATTCCAAAGAAAATTTTAAAGATTCCTGCTTTGTATTGTATACTTCACTATACATCAGGTGCTTTACAAGATTATCTGAATTGTCTAAGAAGATCTATAAAAATAAACCAAGGTTTTAAAGATTAAGTCAGGATATGGCAGCTACATAACAACAGGGCTATGATTTGGACCCAGATTTTCTGATGAATCCAAATCTTAACTGCCTTTATATATGGTTCTAATTGACAAGACAGCTTGCCCCTCTTAGTCTTCCTACCTTCTCCATCATCTGCCACTCCAGAACTACTCAGTACTTGCATATTATATTCAATCTTTACCTTCTTCTTGCGTACTATTATCGTAGTACGTAATCCCTTAAACCATCCACAATGAAATCTTAATGCAGAGGGTAATGCAAAAAGATCAGACTATGGGAAGAAGGCAAAAGTGGAAAAAGCAAAAACCATTCAAAATGACACAGGCCAAAGATGGTGATGGCACAAGCTGGTTTGGATGGTGGGAATAAAGATGTGGGTAGTTATAAGATTTATTTAGGGAACAGTAACACAGAGTATAGCGATAACGAATAATGAATATGGGAATGAGAGAAAATGTGGGTGGAAGAGGTCATAAATTATGCCTCAGTTCATGCGTGCAAACTGGAAGAACAGGAGCACCAGTACAGATAAGAGAGAATGGGGCTTCACAAGAACCTAAAGAGATGAGTTCAGAAATGAAGAGCATGGTGATTGCTAGACATTCAACAACAAAGACAATAAATAAGTATCTCTCAAACTCAAAAGATATAACTAGGGCAGGAACATAAATCAAAGAATAGTCAATGTACTACTATAAGCTATAGGACAGAACAGTGTTGGCCCAAATCCCATAACGTAACTCTAACTCCAATTTTAGATACATCTTCCACTAAGAAGGTCAACAGCCTCAACTAGCAATATGCTTCCTGTATCATATCAGTGTATCATCTGTCTTCCTGTAATGAGGCAATCACTAAGAATATGGTTTTATTTTATTGTTTTCATTTTAATCAGGAAAAAAAGATAAAATAGCAATGAAACAGTTTCAAAACAGCTTAGTAGGATAGTTACAATAATGAATATATTGCACATTGTTGTCTTCATAGTAGTTTTTCAGAGGACAAGATGCAGACATGATAGCTTGTCTAAACAATATTAGCGCAAACCTTTCTTCTCAATGAACTAAGAGAAAGTAGTTCATATTTAATATAATTTAAATACAGTAAATTATATTTTAAAATATTTTTAAATCTTTTAAATATATCTTTCCAACTGCTTACAGATACTACAAGAAGAGCCTATGCCTCCTTTTCTACTCAGTTTTACCATTTTAAGTTACAACTTTACTTGTGTTGCCCTTCTGAACATATTCTGTGTTTGCAATACACCAATACTGTCTTCATAAATTATGCATTTTTTAAAATAAAGATTTTAACTTCTTTCTGCATAAGAAAGTGTTATTTCAGTGCTTTGGAAGTACCTACTTATTTATAACCAACAGAAGTACAGTGTAATTAGAAGCTGGAATTTTAGCCTGTTTAGTGTAACTAAAAATAATTCCCACTTTTATTAAAATTTACCCTAATAATTTATATCAGAAAAAATTACATGTTGGTGAAATATATACTAAAAGTAATTGTCATGATAATTCATATTAGTGAAGATTTTAAGATTTTTGAAAAAATAGTTTATTTTTGTTTAAGACAGAATATTCAATAAAAAATGGGTATCAGTTTATCAAAACTTATTTACCCTTATAATATAAAGTAGCTACAAAATATGCAAGTGTGTATTTGTACTTTTTGCCTAAGGCAATAGAGATTATAACATACAACTTCCTTGAGAAATGAATCATTAGTTAACAATTACACAGCGCAATTCCAAATGTTTCTTTTCTGCTAGATAAATTATGACTTAACAATAAAATCATGACTCAAGTTTTTCAAGTGAATGGTTCAATGCTAACAGGTAGGAGAACATTCCTTCTGTTTTGAGAATTTGTACCCTAATGTCCAACAAAGTAAATTTTATATTTCCATTAACCATATTTAGAATGTTTAATTTCACTTATTCAAAAATTATTTGGATGGAGGTTCCTTGAAAATAAAATAGCCCCTCTATAAACCAAGAAGTACAAAGTCAATTAGAACTAACAATAATGATTGGCCCAGACAGTTCATAGATAGAAATAAATAAATGAAGCTAATTTTACAATTTGTAGAACTACATGTCCTTGAAATAATTAAAAATACATAGTATATGTTATTCGTAAAGCCTGTTATTTTTATGTAAAAGACCACAAAATGTAAATATCTATCATCCAAAATTCTTGGTGCTCATGGCATTTCAAATTTTGAAAGGGTTTGGATTTTGGAATAGTTATATAGCCTTTATCACTTTGGCACTGTAAAAAGGTGAGATTTCCTTAAATTTCAGATTTTCAGAACAGGGATGCTCAAATTGTAGGGGAGAACAAATTCTAGGTGTGTAACTTTTTTTTAGAATATACTTAGTACAGGCTCTCCAGGGTCTCACTGCACAGCTCAGACTTGCAGTGATCCTCCTATTTTCAGCCTCCCTAGTGCTGAGATTACAGGCAAGCACCACCATGCCAGTCTCAGGTGCTGTCTCAGCACACCCTGGATGCGGGGCCAGCACGGCAGACTGGGGATCAAACTCCAGCTGCTGAGCTTGCCTGAGCAGGCGCTTTAGTCTGCTGAGCTATCTGACTGGCTCTAGGTATGCAACTCTTAAATTTTAGAAAAGTAAGTATTTCTTTGCCCATCTTGCAAAGTGGACTCCAGTGTTGCAAATGCAAGTCTGCGAACATATCCACTTGTAGCTTACTGAACTTTTTATTTTTTATTTTTATTAAAATGATGTAATATAGGTTATTTGTTAGGTAGAGGCATGCATGAGTACATAACTCTAAACAACTGTTATCAACAGTTTACCTTTCTCTACAAATATCAAACTATCTACTGGATTCATCTCTGAATATCTTATATGATTTTATGAATCTAATATTTAGCTGTCTTCTTAAAATATCTTTATTTATAAGCAATTATGGTGTTTCCATTCCATTATTTCAAAAGCATTTTAATATATAGCTCTTTTGTTTCATTTATATCAGTAGTTTCTCTTAGTTCATTGAAAAGAAAGTTGGGTACTTTTACCTGTTTGTTTCTTCTATGTAAGACAGGAGTCTGCTTCTCCATGACTTGTACTCTTGAATAACATTTTGACCATTCTTTTAAAATACTCACAATGTATTAACAATTGTTATTCTCTATCTTTAAAAATATACTGAGTTATCCCAAAAAATCTTTAGTTATTTAATTCCAAGTAATTCCCTGGACAGAAGTTATTTTTTTTTAATTTTTTAGTAAGCGTCTACAGGGTCTCACTACGTAGATCAGACTACTAGTGATCCACCTGCGTTCAGCCTCTGAAACAGCTGTGATTACAGGTGTGCACCGCCTCGCGCAGTCCCATCATCCCAGCATGCCCCAGGGCAGGGCCAGCATGGCAGGCTGGGGAATTTCTCTTATATAAATCATATTCAGACTATTTCCTCACAAACTATGTTTTCCCTTTTAGGTAACAGCACTTGCAAGTGGAATTCTGAACCTAGAGTACATAGGATCCATGGAAGGGATTCTTTAGTCCTTGAGCTCCCTATGGTATATGTCAAATCTTAAAATCATGTGAAAATATGCAAAGGTGATAATAGCTAGGAAGATGTTCAGAGCTTTCCTGAGATTTTTAAGAATTCATGTTCTCAAATTTATTATCAGATTAATTATGGTACTAAAACACTGTATGCATTACAGTACTTATTTATACTAATACCGCTGCGAAAGCTAAGCAGAGTTACAGTGGGTTCAAGCAGTAAAGGTGTCCTGGCACACCCGCCAACCAGCACATGCAGTCTTCTCAGAAGTGACAAAACTGTGTGATACCCTCCTCAGGGAACCCTCCTCTGTCCCTGATAGCACCTCAGGATCTGTGAAGAGTTACATTTGACCTTAGCTATCCAGAATTTTGCATCATTAAGAAAAGTCCCCCCCAGGTCCCTTCACTAGGCAGATTAAGCCTAGATACAAGACCTAGATACATGGACTGAATTCCACTTTCCATGAGCCCCTCAACCGGGCACCATAGTGCAATATACAAGCTTGACAGTTAGTATGACCTCTGTAGTTTACATGCCATCACTCTGAAGGAAAAGGAAAGACTTGCACATTCACACAGCACTGATGGATTTATTTCTAAATCAGCACCGTGTATCTTAACTTGAGCATACCAAATTTATTTTAAAAAGTTTATTTTGATATGTGAGATTTATTTTCTTTTTTTAAGAATTAAGTGGATGGAGCTTGGACTACACAGAGTTGCCCTTTGATAACATGCTTGGATTGCTTTACAGCAATTACATACAGAGCCTTCAGATCAGACTTTTGTTAGAATACACCTTTCCCTGGTAATAGCTCTCTGATTTCCCAGTCTCAGTCCCCTAAAAAGATTATGTTGATTATTGAAATAACTCTAGATAGACTTCTAGTAGAGACAATGTAGGTACTCAATATATCCATCATTGTCATCAATATCATCTTTGGATCAGTCAGGTGCCTTTCATTTATAATTAGACTATTTTCAATAAATCTTAAAATAGTTTCTATAAAATGCTAAAATTAAAATTATATTGGTCTACATGTTTCAAAACTTGGTATGATAAAAGCAACACTACAGTGTAGTGGTAGCAACATAACAGCTACTAAGGAACCGTTGCTGGGCTGTTTAGATATCTAAATGGACCCTGATCTGATGCTATGCACAAAAATTAATTCCAGATAAGTGGTAAATATAAAGGATTTTCAAGGAAAATATATATAAACATTTTCATCACACTGGAGTTGGCAAAAACTTTGGTAAATATGACAAAAAATATTTCTATGTAAGAAAAATGTAAGCTATACTATGTTAAAAAAGTTTCTTTTTATCTGTAGATAGGATGAAAAGAGTGAAAAAGTAAATATATAGAGCAGATACTTGTATACCACAAATATAAAAAGCCATCTAAAATAAGGAACTTGAAATAACAAAAAGCAGATAATTCAATTTTTAAAATTGGTCGAGCATGTGAAAAACTGCTCTAAAAAACTGATATTAAAGGGCCAATAAGCATTACCAATGTGTCCAACATCTTTGACCATTAGGATGGCACAAATCGAAATCATAGTGAAATATGCATCCCTTCAAATGACTAAAAATGAATGACAGAAATTGTGTTGGCAGAGAAGAGGAAAAACTAGGATTTTCATGTATTGGTAATTGATACAATCACTTTGTTGCAAAAAATAGCATGTATGCTCTGTGACTGAGCACCTAACACATCTACATATACCCGTACCAGAAATTAGGACAAATGTTACCAAAGAGACATACAGCAATGTGCATACTTATACCATTAGCAATAGTTTAGATGTTCATGATGTAAAGTAGTGATGCATTTTCAAAATGAAATACTACATTGCAATGAAAATGAATGAACAATAACATATGATCAGATGGCTAAGTCTTGCAAACACAACAAATACAAGCAAAAAAGTCATACATGAAAGAAAACTACAAAATTTATATTATATATATTCAATGATAAAATCTACAATGTTAGGAAACAAAATTACTCAGCATGAAAAGGAAAATGTCTTGCAGCATACTGGTTATTAGGGTTTAGGTCTCATATGGCCCCCAATACTGTCATGTGTCTCGGAAGAGGTGGTCCCTGGGGTGGGATCTAGAAGTATAAATTCTTGTCCCCATTCCTGCCCTGTTTCTCTGCTTCCTTGCTGTTAGGAGGTATGCTGCATTCCTCTGCCAGTCCCTTCTGCCATGGTGCTTTGGCCGTAGAGCCAAATAGAACACAACTTCTGAAACTATGTGTTAAGTAAACCACCTCGTCTTTTTCTTGGGGGTGGGGTGAGGTAACTGGGAAGCAAACTTATGGCCTAATGCTTACCCTGGCCAGACAGGTACTGTGCCACTAAGTTGTATGTTTGATCCTAACCACTTCTTCTTTACATTGAGGGTTGTGGGCATTTTGTCCCAGTGGCAGGGAAGTGCTGAATACAGAAAATAATAGATGAAACAAATCTATAGTACTATGAGAATTGCTCTTGGGACAGAAAGGAAAATGATTTAAAAAGCCAGATAAGTATTGTGCAACATAGTGGCAATGGTTGATTCCTCTGCTATATATAGATACTACCTTTTTGCTTCAAATTGTCATAAAAGTTGTTAAAAATGTTTTGGTACATTAAACAAGCAGAGGTCCCTCAGAGGTCCATGACCAAAATGGTATATAAAATGTGGTGACTCAAATGCTAAGATAACAGAATAGCTAAAGTCATAGTAGCTGCTGAGGTGACCACAAGGTCATGAATGGCCATCACGGAAGGTGCCTGTAAACATTTTGCTTCATATACACTGGAAAAAGTGAGATTCTTTTTTGTTTTAAATGCATTTAGTACAGGTTTTACAGGGTCTCACTACACAGACCAGACTTACGATCCTTCCTGTTTTTCAGCTTTGCAACCGCAGGGATTACAGGTGCGCATCACCACGCCCAGTCTCATTGGCTGTCTCATCAAGCCCTGGGGGATGGGGCCAGCACAGAACGCTGAGGATTGAACCCCCAAACCCTGTGTCTGCCTAAACAGATGCTTTAATCCAATGAGCTATCCAGCTAGCCCCAAAATGGAAATTCTTAATCTCATAAAGTATTTAGGATTCTCAAATTAAAGACATGGGGCTCAGATGCCACATAACCATGAGAAAGAAATTTAATCACATAAATTTAGGTTAACATATTTAGTTGAATCCTATTGCTAACCCTAAAAGGGAAACGAAGACCAAAAAAGCTGAATGACTTGCACAAAGGCCACAATTTTGACTAGTGACAATCAAGGGTGATTCACCATTCACTACTAAACTCATTTACAGTTGTCACTAAACATACTGCCTCTATTTAGTGCCATTAGTTTCAGAGTTCTGAAACTGAGTTGGTTCAATGTATAATTTCTGTATTATATCAATCAAGTTTGAACACTTAAGAAAGAGACATTGAGAAAAGGACAAGTAAACAGTAAGTTTTAAGTCCTGACAACTAAATTAGCCAAGCAGAACATTTTAGTATGTGCTAGCCAGGCTAATCAATTATTTGCATAATTTACCTTAGAAATGGAAAAGAAAAAGACAGCAGTAAGTTCTGAGAGAAAAATGTGAAGTTTCTTTCAGAAAGATATGCCAAGGTGTCCACGACAAATATTTCTTTCCTAATAAAGCGCATTGCATCGCAATGCATGAAAGCTTCCTAACCCTAATCACATTATGGTTAGATGGGGAAAAAAGGAAAGTTTCCCTACCATCTGAAAATCAGAGCACGGCAATCTCTATGGTAGGCTCCTGATTTAATAAAAAGATTAAAATCTTACATACACTACATTCACAAAATCAACATAAAATCATCTTCACACCAGAAACAGACAATAGCCTTAGTGTAAGGCTTTATTTGATGTAGGACTCAGTACCACACCACCATCTTGATTTTGTGTTATCCATCTGGACAAGATACCTTTTCACTAAGAATACCATGAAGTACAGGATTTATTGCCATAATGAAGTTTCTTCAGATCTCTGCTTTCTCCACAGAGGACAGGAAGAAAGGCGTTCATCTCACCAGGCAGCTTATTAGGATTAGCCCTGAATAAGACACCACGGAATGTCAGGCCTATCAGTTACTAAACATGCATCATACAAACTTTGTCTTTGCGAGAACCTCTGCTCTGCATTTGTCATCCACCTGAATAATTAACAAGAACATGCTGCCTGCCAGCAGCTTAGGGAATTAATTTCCCCAGATTAAATGCAGACCACGTCCACAAAAATTCAGACCACACACACACACACACACACACACACACACACACTGCACTCCAATCTTTCAGCCACTACAGGTAAGAAGCACACTGCATATCCCCAACTTCAAAATGATTTAGAACATGACGATTACAAGTTAAACTTGTAATATGTTAAACACACTTTAATGGTCATTTGGAATTCTGATGTCACTTATTCAATGTCTCAACACTTACATTATATAGTTTCCTGACATCCTGAAATGAAAATGAAAATAATTCAACAATGCTATATATTCAGTGACTCTATGATCTATGTGGATAATAAGAACCATATCCATTAAAGCTATCAGAAAAGCATCTATTGAATAACAAAAATAATACCATACATTGTAACATAAAAGTTAAAGAAAATGTGATATAAATCAGCTATAGAGAAATAAGACAGGTGTATAGCTGCACTCTCTTCATTCACTGATAAGAGACATCTGCTATAATAATGTCTGTAAATATAATACCATGTATGCATCTTGTATGACACCGAAACATTACGAAAACATTTTGCAATGTATTGATTTGTTGAATCTGTCCTGTTAATTTGACTTGAAACTGTCTCATTGCTACTTGTTCTTCAATAAAAATAATAATAAAAAAATAAATAAAAGTCATTCCTAAAAAAAAGTTAAAAAAAACAAGAGAAATTAAAGCAAAAATCATTTTCAGAGGTTTTCAAACATAGAATAATTGTTGCAATGAATTTGTACATTTCTAATTCTACGTGAAGCTAGAAATTAGGTCTCTCAATATCAATTATTATACATCAAATAAAGTTAAATGTATATCCAGTAATATAGGATTATCATAAGTAATAATTACCATGAAATCATGATATACCATATATAAAACAAATTTTTTAATGATCATTAACTGAATGATTAACAACTTGGCTGATTCAACTTAAATTCTTACCTTCTAACCATTGTTTCTTGTCATAGTTGGTTCCATGATAGTGAATGCTTTTCAACCTTCAGTTTAAATTGTACAGTTAAAAATAAATAAAAATAAATTGTAAGTCAAATGAAACTAAAGTGATGATTTTTCTTCCCCAAACTATAAGGAGGCTGTCTAGCTTTGTAATCTAGGTGACATTTGCTAAACTGTACTAATTATCTCCAACCTAGGCCCTTTTTGCATCAAAATCACATTCTAGAGAATCAAGACCACGTCCAGCTATGAAAGAGCTCAGTGATGTTCGACACTCTTGGCTGCTGGGTGCTGAGGCACTTACTGATGTCATCATAAGCTTCACTGAACGAGGAAGACAACTATGAATATAGACACATTCCTTACTGTGGTTGGTGAGTACACTGGGGATTTATTAAAATTTACTCTTACAGCCAGAAAGCCGATCTATGTTGATATGCGAAGTTTTCATTAAAATGGCACACTGTAAACACAAAATTTCTGGAATTTCATTCTCCATTCAGTGAAGTACTTAACCCTTTGCTTGAAGGGCTATTTATATGTGCACAATCATTGAATACATGCATAATTAAAATTATATTTCTCTATCAACCATTACTAGCACTAATAAAATACTGCTGCCTCCTGCTTTCTCTTATTTTTAGATGATTATTTCTAAGACCTGCTTCAGCCCAATATGAACAAATTCCCGATTAATCATTTAGATGAATATAAACTTATTTTTAAAACTGACTGCAGTGAGGTAAGTTATTTACCACCTTTTACACATTCTTGGAATCATCTGTACATAAGTCGTGATCTTTATTGTCCCATAATTTTTAATAATAACATCCTCAGAAAACAAATACCCTAATGAAATTAGCACAGTACCTAGTATTTACCTTAATTTAATTCTGAGAAAAAGGTGACACTTGAAATTCTCATTTCGAAGTATATATTTTCAATGGAAGGGAATTATATACAATATCATTTTATCTATATTCTCAGGCCATTCTTAATATTATTGCCTTTCTTATTGAAATTTAAATTGAAAATACTTGGCTTTGTCCCTTGTCTGTACCTAGATGTCACTGCTATATGAATATCGAGAGGCAACCAAAATTGAGGCCTTGGCCCCATCCCTTGGGCTTTCTTTTCTGGTAATGCTAAAATCTTGTGTAATGCATGGAAGATAAGCAGAATTAAAAGATGTGACAAATCTTCTCCACAATGTCTCTGAGTCTTAGAATAACCCCAGGCAATGCCTATATTCTCTAGGCCATACCAATAGGAGAGGTTACATGGCAGCATTGGAGAAGAGATGAGAAGGTTATATTTCATTAAAACAGGTTGGAAGAAAATGACAAGAAATCATCTAAGGTCAAATATTAAAATTCACTTTAAGTCAGAATAAAGGGTACTAGGTACAAAGTGGTAAAATGACTTATACACCCAGATCTCTGATTTTAAGGGATTGTGCTTGACAATATTTATTTGCTTTTCATTTCTCATTGACCTAATAAATTCTGCCCCTTATTTCTTTATAGCTGAAATCATAACTCAGAGAAACCCTAATTCAATGACAAATACCCTAAGCATATTATGATCCTCATTAAAATGAGGTTCTCACAGAAATTACTAAACTCTGACCTTAAGTTTTATCCATTACAATAACTAACAGTATGAGGACAATGAGATATTGTTACTGTTGGAACATACAAAATATACGTATACACTGATCATACAGAAACAGCGCCAGCTGCTAGTGCCCCAGTTGCCCTTGTGGGATCATACCTGGCTCTATCCACACCCAATGGCCTAGTATTGTCTATAACCTATGGACAGCCATCAATCAGCCTCATAGCAACAAATTTTGTTTATGCCACTTAGGTATAAAGAAACAAGAAAGCTGCACTATTATTGGGGGAAATGTGTAGAGTGACAAGGCTCTAAACAGAACAAAGTCCCTGGCACCACTTGCCACTCTGGCCCTGCACAGGTGCCCTGAGCTGGCCACAAAGTGTGGGTGTGGTGGCACATAGGCGGCTGGAAACAGGAGGATAACTATGAGTCCCAGCTGCAAGTGAGACCCTGTAGCAAATACATGAAAAAGAAATGAATTACACATTAAACTAACATACTAAATCGAAGTAGCTATAACAAAAATGAGCAAAAAAATACTATCAGTAATACTAAGAATAGGGAAAAAATGATATGCACACCATGGGAAAAAGCAGATTTCAGACATAACAGCATGAATTGTAATCAAAAGAGAACCTATTTAAAAGTTAAACAGAAAGAAATGTATCTTAGATTTGGGTCCAGGACCTACTCCGTGGCGCAATACCTCCCTGGCAAGCTGGAAGGCTTGATGGCCCTCCCCCAAACAAAACAAAAGGATCAATGGTAATGGTTGATACATTGTGTCAACTTGAGAAATTTAGAAGTTTAAATATCCCAGTAGTTCTATATACCAAAGTGTAGAGGACATGCTGTAGGGCAGCATTTTGCCCTAGGATGTTGTAATGGTTCATTCATGGTGCAGAAGAAGTTTGGAAATGTAATTAAGCGACTCAGCAGGGGTCAGGGTCCTCACTTTGTAAACATTCTGAGCCTGTGCAAAAGGAGGGCATGGAGACCAAGTGTTACATCCACCATAGCATGATAGCCTGCATAGAATATAAGTGAGGAAAAGAGGCCTGCTTTCTTCCTTTTTGCTCTTGTCTTTGCTGTCTTGTGCACCCTGAACTGCTGCCTTTCTATCATGCCATCTTGCCTTGGAGCCAGCTAATTATGGACTAAAAGCTCCAAAAACTATGAGTTAAACAAACCTTTCTTTACTTAATTTTGGATGTCAGGTGTTTTTTTTCTCAATAATGAGAGAAAAGTAATTAAGACATCAGTTGAATAGAAAAAGACACAAGCAGGAAAAAATTAAAAACCTTTTAATCTGGTAATAAGCAATTATTTACTGTTTAATTTAGAATTTTGTCATTGTAAAATTTCATAAGAAAAATTTTGAAATTTAATAAATATAACCTCTTTTTGTTCGGGTTACTATCAAAGACAACAATGCTGTAAAAGTAAGAATTTCTGTGATTGCTATCTATCATTAATAAGAGAAAGACAAGATTAGCAAATTTAGAAGGATTTGCTAAACAGATAGGAAGTAGCATCTAATTCATCAAATACCATGGACAAAAAAATGTTCAGTGGTCCTGTCTGATTTCATCTCCATGGTGCCTGTGAACAAGTTTGCCAGGGTGGGGGAGGGGGGGGGAAGATGCAGGTCCTGATATTCTCCCTTGATTACACACATCCTGTGGCATAGGGAATCATGGAGGCTGCCAATTTTGAGCAGTTTCTCCAGAAGAGGATCAAGGTGAACTGCAAACCCAGAAATCTCAGTTGAGGGGTGGTCACCACTGAAAGGAGCAAGGGCAAGATCACCACGACTTCCAAGGTGCCTTTTCCAAAAAGTATTTGACCTATCTCACCAAAAAATATTTAAAGAAACATAATCTATATGATTGATTGCATGTAGTTGTTTACAGCAACGACAGTTACGAACTCTATTACTTCTAGATTATCCAGGATGAAAAGAAGGAAGATGAGGATTCAAACTCCTCTGTCTAGAATATTTTGTACGAGTTCCTGAAGAAAACTTGGGAACCAAAAAAAAAAAAATGGGGGGTTGGTTTAAAAATGTTGTATAAATTCAGTGGAAAAGATAAAAACAAAATACACGGCTTTGCCTTGAGCATGATCCTGATCTAACTGCCGCATGACTATTGTGAGGAAAATAAAATTACAGCCCTGGCCCCATCCATTACAATAATAGAAGTCCAAAACTATCTCTCAAACACTGGATTGAAGGCCACTTCAAATATCTGTAGTAATACTACTACCACAAAAAATACCTTATATAAATAAAATAATATTACATATTTTAAAATTTTACCCTAAATTATTCTAAAATATCTTTTATAAATAAAATATAATATGCAATATTATATATTGTGTTATATAAAATATACCCCTTATAATATTACTATTACAAAACAAATGATATATAAAATTTGAAAATAGTTTTAACCTTTGAGTTTTAAATTATTATACAAATTTAAGGATATAACCACATAATATATATGCATATATGTGCAAAAATATAATTGCCTAATCAAGATATTCTTTAACCAATACAGCCAACTAAAGTCTCCAAAATTCATCAAGTTGAAGAAAAACACACATTATTTTTACCATAAAATGACATGTCCAATCCTATGTGACTATCTACAGTCTTCTATATGTCACAGAAAAGGAAGTATAATAACCTTGTACTGGGAGTATGGGAAAGCATGTTTGTAAAATATGCCAAGAGACAATATGCTTTCTACTCCTAAGAGACTGTTGGTAAATCTTTTTTATGAGTGCACTATGAGGTGAATAATTAACACTTCCAACTGAAAGTTGACTACCATCATAATATTTAGTCAATGAATTCTTACAGCTGAGTTTTAACTCATATGAAAGTAACTATAATACTTTCAATTGTAATAATATTCCAACATAAATCTAAAATAAAAGATAATGAATTCAGTCTAAAATGTCTTTTCACATACCAATGTTGGTGGCAGTATTTTACTATATTAAAAAATGAAACAATATTAACATAAAATGTCTTTTCACAAGAAAAATGAATGCTTAATATTTTAAGAGTTTAGCTGCTGTTGCACAAATCTGCTGAGGGAAAAAGGGATTCTGCCTATATTAAAGATCCACACACATTTTGGCTTAATCACAAAACTAGCCCATGGAAGCTATGTGAATGAATCATTCTATGAGAAAAGAATAAATTTTTCCCATATAAATGGACAAATAAAGCATTCCAGTGAATTTTATAAAAATGATCAATGAAACCTTCCATTCTAAAGGCTATCACACCTTTGAGGGGCCCATAAAGAAGGCATATAGCATGATGCACTGACTGGGAATAAGGAATTCTTCATTTTTCTCCTCCTCATGGGCTCTCCTAGGATAGCACACTTCAGATATTTCACTTTAAACCAAACAAGCTAAGTGTACTGTAAGTGAGCAAAGGTAACATGTTAATACCTGAAAGCACTCCTATTTGTGTAAAAATAATTTTTTTCATTTTCAAATTTCATCCTCTTTCCTCATCTATGAAAAATGGAATATATGAATTATATAATGAAACAGGTATAGCTCATTGCAGTTGTTACCTGAATAGAAAGTAAGGGAGAAGGTGGCAAAGGATAATTTTCATATTCATGCACTTTATACTTTTAGCATATGTACTAAGAAAGCTGTAGAAGAATTAAGAGCAGGAGAACAAATCACTCCCAGGTGTGAACAACATTTATAACTGGGACACCCTCATAGTGCCAAAGACACATTGGGCCAGGGAAATGGCTCAGTGGAATAAGCGCTTCCCTGGCAAGTGCAAGGGCCTGAGTTCAATCCCTGTTTCAACCAAAAAAAAAAAAAATGGGCACCACATCAAGAGAGCTGCCCTCCCTTCCCAGTACTGCATGCGTGTGGACATTCCCATAATGACCATGCTCTCAGGTACCATTTGTTTACTAGACATTATCTCATAGGAGGGAAGATAGTTTCCATTAATATTTAATATTCTTTTATTTTTTTTATTCAGTTGAACAACACTGGTCATTCTGTAACTCAAAGGAGCCTAAAGGATCTCCCCACTTTCTTTACCAAGAGACTCCAAGCCTAGAGTATGTCATAGAATCTTTTTTTTTTATTTTTAGTGAGTCATCTGACCTTCTACCTATAACACTGTTTTGTTAGAAACAATGCTTTTTGGATTCCAAGTCAATAACTTTCAATAGAACATAAGCCATTCCTAAACTGAAGACTTCCTGTTCGCACTTTGATTAATACTCAGTTGCATGCTTTTCTTTGGACTGACCTTTGAAATATTCCCATGAAATTTGTAACCTCAAATAAATATCCCCAAATCTATATTTACTACAGATTCAAAAATATGTGGTAGGACCAGGGAGATAGCTCAGTAGAATAAGCACTTTCCTGGCAAGTGCAAGGGCCTGAGTTCAATCCCAGGTTCTGCCAAAAAAAGAAAAGAAAAAATATGTGGTAGAGAAAATTCTGAGAGTTATATATTCTGATTTTGTATAGCTACAAATTGGTAGTAAGAACATCCCAGCAAAATTCCCTGTGGTTGGTACAATTAAGTCTAAAGACATTTCTGTATCATATTTGGATATAAATTAACTTTTCTTATTTTTAGTGATATGACTACATCAAGACCTATTTCTTTTTGATACCTTATAAAAGCTTTTAAAATCTGAGAAAATACCTATCTCGTGGTGATAGAAACATCAAATCCTCAAATTTCTTTTTTAAGGATGTCCTAAGAACAAGAGTAGAATTTGATAGAACTACAGTTACCACCCCTTATGCCTGTGCTATTTCTTCCAGAAATAAAAGAGCCCCATCACTCATCTTCCCCAAGTATCATTTTTCATTTTTAAAATATGACAGGTCAAGCCAACTGGGAAAAGACAGAGGTTTCAGAACTAAAAGGTTTCAGATTTTCATCTGCCCACTCTTTAAGAAAATCATTCTCCTTATGAAAGTTAGGATTTACTGATTGTCAAAGAAACTACTACTTTTAGTAAAGTTGAGGTGGGTTCTTAGTGATTTCGGGCAATAACCCAACTGGCCATATTTCATTATCTCTACTCTCATGTGACTGCATAAAAAGTTCTTGTCTTTCTCAGCTATCAAAAAGGTAACATCACCTTTGATTATCATAACTCAATTTATGGAGTATTAGAAATCACATATTGTTTTGAGGTATAAATACAATGTGCCATTAAAAATTCATGACCCTAGAAGGCAGGCATTACTACTTGAGAAAACAGGCTAAGATTGAAGACAACAGGTTGCAGAGCTGTAATTCTAAACTTCTATCAGCCCCTATGCAAGCGATTCTAACTACTCTCATATCCATTCTAAAAAGGAGGTTCTTAATCAACTTTTATTCTGAGGTCTACGTCTTAAATTCTATGCACTGCAATTTTGATAAATATAACTCATTCCAGCCTTAACAAAGTTATACTAAAAGATAAGCATGTTGACCAACATTAAGTGGCTGCATATACTGGAACAGTGTAACGGAACAAGGCTTCACATTGAATAAGGTCTGCAAGTTTTTGTAGAAACAAAAACTTTAGAAACACAAATTTTCAGAAACAAAGTCTAAATAGCATCCCCAAATCACATTAGCTTCACACTTTTATAGCCGACTCTGGCCTTTTATGCCTTCTCTTGCTAGGTCTGTCCCTTATTTAACTAAACTTTATGTGTTTTTACAGCAAACAGACAAGGTTTGTTCAAAATGTGATTATTTCCAGAAGCACATGAGAATTCATGTTAAACTTTTCAATTAGGGTTATGTCCCAATTCTCCCTGGGCTTACCTCCACTCTCTCTGGGCCAGTCAATCAACACTATTCACTGAGTACCAACTCTGTTTATAACACAATTCCTGCCATGGATCCTTTAACAGTGCTTATTTCTCACTGGCATGACCAATCATTGGGGACAATTGATCTTTTAATAAATCTTTAAAGAGAAATCATTGCAAGTTCAGCTGTCCAGGAAAAAGACCTATAAATCAGCCTAAGGTAACAATGTTAGTTTGCTCTCTAGAGCATTGCACTTTGCTAGCACCAAAATAGCCCAAAATATACAAGTGTGCCCCAAGGATTGTCATACAAAGTGGTTCAATACAAATTGATTCATGCACACCCAGAGCTTTGAAGGGGTTCCCATTTGCTAGACTCGGCAGCAAGTGTTGTCCAGGCCTTGTGAATAAAGAACATGATGGGGTGGGGAGGGAGAGAAAGAGAAGAAAAGGGAGGGAGGAAGGGACAGTATTAATCCTGGACAGCAGAAATCTTTGATTTTGATACAGCTTAAATGCTACAAAATTAAACTGTATCTGGCAATATGAGTGACCATTTTGAAAATACAAAGATGTAATATAATAACCATTATTAATTTTCTATGATCTTGTTTTGAAATTCTGTTGTTTTATTGTCTTTCTTTTTTTCTCTTTAAAAAGAAAATTAAACCTGAGGACTCCATGTTTGGAGAGTTCACCCTCAACATGCAGAAGCTAAGCAAAAGGGCTGCAAGGTTGGAGGACTTAATAATCGTTCTCACTTGGCAAAGTAAGAAAAGTCTCTATATAAAATAATTTGTAATTTTGTTGCAATATGTAGGAACCACTGCTATAGTAATGCAAGGTGTCAAACTAAAATTAAGAGTTGGAACAGCTCTTGGCAGCTGATGGACTCACATATAGTGTCTGAGAATAATCAGGGGAAAAGGGTTGGCCAGTGTTCCTCTTTCACAATCAGGTAGATTCTACAATTCCGTAGGTTTACACTGACTGCGTTGTATGTTTATTTTTAAAATTCTAAAATGAGAGTAGTGATTTCTCACCTACCATTTGCAGAGTGTGTTCCAAGAAATACTAGTCCCTTGGCAGAATGCTTTAAGATAACAGAGTTCTGTGACAAAGGTATTGTGGGGAAATGCTAATGACACATAATCCCTCCAGTACTCTCACAGACTATACTAGCTTATTAGCCATGTAAATTACTGGCAGATAAGAGATTTAACCCAGTGTTTCCCAAGCCATCGAATCCATTTTTTCTTATTATTTTTAATAAATTTTAAAGATAATAAAAAATAAAAATGATATAGAATTTCAAAACTAGATGATACAAAATTAACAATGGCTATTACAATGTATGCTGTTATATTCCAAGCAGTTACTCAGATTACCAATATAGGCATGTAAGATTCAGGAAACAATATAAACACCATTTCTTTCAGTGAATGATGCTTATTAATAGTTTATGAAAAAAACCTCTAGGATATAGTATTCAGACTGGGAAAGCAGGTAAAAGACAAAAGTAATATCATCTTTGTTAAGCAACTTTTAGGCACTTTTACCACAGTGTAAAAGAGAAGAAGCAAGCCTTAAAGTTAGCTGCAGCGGGGCCAGGATGTGGTTCAAAGGCAGAGAACACTACAGCAGCACGACAGCCTCTCTTACACTTCCTGCTTGCAACCACTTCCAGATCTTGTAAGTTTATCTGACAGCATAACCAGGAGCTGCTCAGTTCTGCCTCAAAGTTTTGCTCCTGTGCCTCTCTCATCTCAAATGTTTTCCCAAGGTGCCAAAGCTTCTAGGTAAGCTCAGCTTTCATTTTCTTCTCAAAACTTATTCTAGAAACTTCTAGAAACTTTTCATTCTTCTCTAAACTGCGTTTTTATTATTGGTGAGAAAATTAATTCTGATACTTAATTGTACAAGTGTTTGTGTTTCCTTGCTTCCTACTGCTTATTTTTCAGCTCTTTTATATATGAGTCTTACTTCACTCATCTAAGTAAAACTCGTATCAACTATTGCCTATATCTGGACCTTATTCATGTAAGACTGACCATACCAGTTCAAAAATGCTAATCCTAAACCTTTCCCCAAGCAACACACAGAAATTTCTAGTGAATGAGAAACATGTTTTTCTAATTTTACAAACTTTTATTGCCTGACAATGCTGAGAAGCACACAGCAAGAATTTAGTGCCTGAATATTTTTTTGGGGGGAGTACAATTCAAGGATTCAAGGTAGCAAAACTTGAAAATAAAATATATGTGAAGGACGTGTGTGTCACAAAGAGAAAGGGGATTTAAAAGGCAGAAAAGAAGTGGTAGACAATCAAAGGAAAGTATCTTCTGTACAAATACCCTTCAATGAAGAGTAGCTATAAAAATAAGCCCACATTGTGCACAGAAGCAAACATCGTAACACATCAGCTGTGCTTCTGAATATACTCACAACTCTAGCACAAGCAAACGAGGCTTTGAGACTTGCAGGGAAGGCAAATGTCAGTAAAATAGCAGTTACTCACTTATATTTGGGGATGTAATTTCATCTGCAAGGTCTCACCGAAACTGTTTTAAGTGATTCCAAATTAGTTTCTTATAGTAGCATTAAAAAGATAGACTGCTATTCTAAATAATTTAGTTTTCTAAAACTTTACTGGTTTAAACAAAGAAATATAATAGTGTAAGAAACCCTTTTGTAAGAGCAAAGGATTCTATGTAGATTATTTTAGGAAAAAAGCAATGCTACAAAATACAGTTTGCTCTCCAAGAATTTCTTCTTTTCCACCTTAAATATGAATACACTTAATATTATATCAACAAATATTCCAGTAAAATCCTGCATGACTCTCTCTATATTTTTCATTTAAAAAAGAAAAATAAACAATAAAAACAATGGCATAAAATTTCAAAACAAGATTTTAGGAAGTAACAATGGTTAATACATTCTGTATTGCTACTTTCAAACTACTCTGAGGTTCTCTCTTGATCTCAATCTTTGTTTTCTCTTAATGTAAACTTCACCTTCTAGTGTTTTGGGGATACGTATGGTTTTCTGGTGTGTTTGTTTTGTTTGCTTTTTTTCTTCATTTTTCAGTAAGACACTACTCACACTACCAAATGTTCTAAATTAAGTATTACCATATATGGTAATGTGCCTCTCCTGAGGAGGAATCTTTTTATTATTTTGCAAACTAATTCAAATGCAGTCTCCAAACTTAAATAGGAGAATCTATGCTCCTTTCCTTTTATTTAATCTCAGGGTCAAAACAAAACTATTTGCATATTACTGAGATAACTCAAAGCAAGTGTCCATAATATAGCCCTGATTTGACATAGCTCTATCATTTCAGTAACAAAACTACATGAAAATTTTAATAAGGATTATGACTATAAAAATATACTATTCAGTTCATAAATACTGCAGCCAATAGGGTAAGAAAGAAAAAACTTGCTGCAATGTTTTCAGCAAAGCAACACTGACTCATTTTAAAACACTACTTAAGGTGCTATAAACTGTAATCAAATCAAGTCCTGAAAAGTGCGAAGCAGAAAAAAGTGCTAATAACTAAATTAGTAGGAATACCATTCTAAAAGTGGGAGAACTTTCTTTTACACTTTTAAACATTTACCAAAAAAAATCACGATAAGGTGTAGTTCAGTATATTTATTGAAAAAAAAAAAGAGATACTATTTATGGAAGCCTGATTTTACGCTTTCTTTAAATTCACAGCAGTTTTCATCCAAGGATCTCAGTTCTCTATAGAGTATATTTCCCCTAAAACTGTAACAATATAAAACAGACCATAGGTTTTTCAAGCGAATAATTAAAGACAAGGAACGGAGCGCACAACCCTGGAAAGCCTGAGGACTGACAACACAGGAGGCTGACAGGGGCCAGCACAGTCCCAGACAGCCCGCAACCACTTCCACATCCGCTCACTGCAGCATCGGCAAGTTGTCCACAGTCATTCTTCTATCAAGGCCTTTTCTGGTCACCCATTTAAACCTGCAAACTCAGCCCCTCCTCTAGATCTCCCTTTTACATCCAACTTTATAACCCTTACCACCTTGTGTGATTTCTGTCAATGGTCCATTTGCATACTGTCTGCTAGCCCAGAGGCTTATAAGCCCCACAGTGACCCATACCTTTGCAGCTTTTACCCACTATCCTATCCCCATAGCCTAGAACACTGGTGCTTAGTAGGTGCTCAACACTTATTACATGAATATAAGCACCTTACCTCTTTATGTCAGATTCAAAGTCCTGGATCTTTTTTCTATTTTTGCAAAGAAAACAGAAAAAAGTAGCATAATCTCATTATCCAAAAATAAGTCCTATAAAATTATAGACATTAAAATAAATAAATATTCCATCGTATATATTCAGTTGAAAATACTTTCTTGTAAGTAACACATTGCTTTGGATTAATCAGATAAAGATGAAAGTCAAGAATTTTGCCAACAGTGCTTCTTGCTAACATTGCTGAGTTACGCCTCTCAGCTCAGTGATATTGTATATGAAGGATATCTTGTTAAAACAACTGTTGAAGGCAAGTCATGTCATATCAGCTATACTCTGTACCCTATGGGAACACAAATGTCCCAAACTCTATGCTAATATAATCCTGCTGCTCTGTTGAGTTAAGGCAAAAATCACAGCTTTTCAGTCACATGTAAGTAAGCCTGCATCTAAGGACCACATTATCTATATGTCTTCTAGAAGTGCAAGAATTGCTGTTGTAAGGATTATCTCGAATCAATTTACAAAGGTAAATATTGTGAATAAATACCATGAAATGAGCAACTAAATGATTCTAATCTCCATTTATCAACTAACAGAAAGTCTCTACTTTTCTTTATGGAACCGGTTTTTCTACAAAAGGTTCTTTAGCTTCCAACACAGAATCTCCAGGGAAAGACTCAAAGTAACTCTGAAATTCTGTTTTGATTGATCTAGGAGGTCTTTTTTTGTCTTATAAACTGTTCATTATTATAAACTGTCTAATTATAAAAATTTAAAACCTTTGTTTTTTGAATTTTTTAAAGGACAAAGGAAGAAGTTGTGATAGAAAAACAACATTTTTTTCTTAATGATGTGCCAAGATTGGTAATAAATCCTTGTGGAAAATGTGAAATTGCATATATGATTTTTCAACTGTTTAATGTTGTTGTAATTTGATCTGAGCTTACCAATTAACAAACTACAAAGCTAAATCTAAAAATGTTCTAATATAAAATGTATATGCTTAAGGACTTGCAAATAATATGATAAAGACTGACTAAATTCTAAATTCTTAGCAATCATTATATCTTTGTCTCCCCAAAATACTATGTAACTACTTTATAAGTTCTTTTACCAGCTCACTCATGTCAATATTTAGCATAAAAGATGTACCATTCCTACTTGTTTTTGTGTACTAAGAGAAGCAGCTATCAAGTGCACTGTAGCCTCTTACAGATGACTGCTGCATGAACCAGACACCATGACAAGCTGGATCACAGGGCTAAACAGAACCAGTACTTTGGTAAGATTCGCTGCACGAGCTGAGAGAAAAAGCCAACATCCATAGGACACACTTCAGAAACAAAGGTCACAAAGAGTTTACAATAATACATATGAAATGAAAAACAAAACAGGAATTATCAAGGAAATTGAAATGCTTTAAAATAGCAATCTAAGATGAACAGATTGCTGATAATAGTCAACCTCTGATATTCAAAGGTTCTTAAAAACATCTCACTTGATCAAAAAAGGTAGCAAGAACCTATTAGGTTTTCTGTAGCCCACTTACTTTTCAAAACTCAAAACCACTTTGGTTACTGATCCTCCTTAAGTTTTGATGTTACTTGTTTGACTTTGGAGCTGTTTACATTTTTAAATTTTGTTCTGAAGAGTAGGTATATGCTGACAGTGTCCTTCTAAATACAAACATTATACCAAGAAGCAAGGATAAAAACACATGGTAGAAGACTTCTTCCTCTCCTACCTTACCTTAACATTTGTGGCACTTTACCTTGAGTAGATTATAGAATGCTTAAAAAATAAATTCATCAATATGAAGGTGTTAGATTTTAAAAGAGTAATCTAAGATGAACAGATTGCTGATAAAGTAAGTGGGCTACATAAAACCTAATGCGTCCTTGTTACCTTTTCTCATCAAGTGAGATGATTTTAAGAAACTGAGTATCAGAGGTTGAGTATTTATTATCAGCAATTGGTTCATCTTAGATTCCTATTGTAAAACATTTCAATTTCCTTGATAATTCTTAGATTGCTATTTGTGGTGGATATAGAACTTAGCTAAAAAATAGAAATAGTTTATAATTTACATGGAAAATTTTACTTTTTTAGGAAAATCAGAATATGTCCTTGAAGTTTTCCTTGCCTTTCCAATGATTACAACAGTGAAGAGGAAAGACTCTCAAACATTTTAAATCATGGATAGCTAACACTGAAGGGATTATAAAAGCTGATTTGTAAAACAATTTATTTTACAAGAGATTCTATTTAAAATGGCTCAGTGTTGCAGATCTGCTTATAGAAGAAATACGGGAATCTTCAGGGACCAACAAGGTTGTACTCCTTTAGGAAGACCAGAGCTGCTAAAGGTCAAGACGTGGGGAGAGAAGGGTAGTAACTACATTTTAATGCTTATCCAACCCACTCTGTAATTCTGCTTCTATACCCAAATATTTTCTATTTTCTTAGAACTGTCTTAATGCCAAGCCATACTAGCACTTGATATCAAAGTACATCAACTTGTGTTTCCCTCAGGGATGGGTTTACCACCACTATCTCGCAAAAGGCTACTTGGTATCCTAAATGTTTTAACAGTTAAACTGTAATTTCCTCCTAAATATGGCAGCATTTTGAATTCCTTATCTTGTGGAGCTTTTCCACCTTTTACTGTTACGACTGTAAGTTGATAGAAGGATAGAAATTTGGTTTGAAGCATGTACAATTTTTAGTGCCTGGGAACACATGGATGTACCCAGACTGAAATATTATTTTCCAGGCATTTCTCTTGTTCTTGGTGGAGATGATGCTCCAATCACTGGCTGTACCTCAGTCAGCCTGCCTTTCTGCTTCCATAGCTTCACTGCCTTCTCTTCATCAAAAATATACTTGCATCTGCACCTTGCTTCCAAATCTCTTTGACATCCAAGTCACTTATTTTTCTGGATCCACTTTAAGAGTTGTTTCTCCCTTTAAGAAAAGACTTACAACAGGAATAGGGAATCTCTCCTGAGGACTGATGTATCCAGAATGGGAAATAGAGAACAATTTCATTTTCATCTACTTCCATTTTGCCTTTCTGTTTCAGGTTTTGGTTTGGTTCCCATAATTTAAACTATGTGTTCCTGGAGCACTTTATACCTTTCTCATAGTTTAATTATCCAACAATCAAGAGTTACAATTATATTACTCATTGTACTGCTTTGTTAGACTGTGTAAGTTCCTGTAGGACAATAACTGAGGGGTTAATCCCTGTGTGTTACCAGAAGATAAATTTACTTATGCTGGAATCCCTGAATGGTAGTAGAGTTGAATGATAACATAATTTTCTGTTGCTATTCTCACAAAGGAAGCATGCCTGGAGAAGGTTGTGAATTGGGTAAATTTTAGCCACTGTGACCTTTCACTGGAAGGAACTGCTGGGAAATTTTAGGAGGTGGACCACAAGAGAACAAAGCCATTGATTGTTCTTAGAGTCTTTCATCCCTGGCCTGGACAATTAGCCATTTCTTTCTGATTGTACCAAGCGTACACTAAGTACTTTGCTTTTATGTAGAGTACTTTTGCTTTCAAAAATTTGTTGCTTCCATTGCTCCTTCAGGTCCTCATATCACTACTATGCCAAATTTCATCACCTGCTTCCCCTTGTGCTGCTCCCACATTCAGTGTCCAGCCAAACTCTGTCATTCTACCTTAAGCATCTTTCTCACATAGATAATTTGAGCAGGTAATTTCAGCCTCACATTTCTTCTTACTCCAGCTTATTTTAAATATAGTATTATATTCTTATCCCCGAAAATGTAGCGCTGACCATGTATTCCACCCATGTGTTCTATCTCTCCTTTTGGACTATACATTTCTTATAGGCAAGATTTCTGTGTGTCATCTTTGCTATACCTCCTTAGCACCTACTGATAAACATTTCTTGAATGACCAACAGCAAAATCCCATAAACATCAAATGTAAAATTAAGTGAAATAAGCACGAGCATTACCCAAACAGAATAAATTAAAATTTCTATAAAAACTGGGTTGGCCCTATAATTCTGGTGTGCAAAGGATCAAAGTACTCTTAAGGTTTAAAAGCTGAAAATGTACTTCCCATACAATAAACAACACTCAGGCAGAGCTTATATATTGAGGTAGAAATATACATACTCTACTTAAACTGCAAGGAATAAGGAAATGATGATTAAAGATGTTTTTCATCCCTCTGTTTTATAGATGGAAGCAAGAATCAAGTCATACTTTTGCAAATATTAAAGTTCATAAATAACATCAGAATTTTTTTTTATACAAAACTTCCCCTGGGTATGGTGGTTGTCAAAAAATGAGTACTAATTACACAAGTTGATTCCATCATTAGCAAACCTGTCTATGTAGTTCTCATACAGTGATCTATCTTTAGAAATGACATGTCGTTCCTACACTGTCTCCCAGAACATGTACATGTGATGTTCTTCTGTTAACTCAATACACACAGGACAACAAACCCAAAGCTGAAGGTCATGTATGTGATGATCACTAGCCTAGGTATGTTGCCTACAACAACAGAAATTTGTTCCTTATAAAATATGAATGAGGTGCCAGGAAGATCACTCAGTGGAATAAGCCCTTCCCTGGCAAGGGCAAGGGCCTGGTTCTGCCAAAAAAAATTATAAAAAATAAAATTTGAATGAACCTTGGCCATCCCATAATCATTCATCCACCTGGACAATGTTAAAGAAAGCAATGTTCATTATGAGTTGTCTTTGTCAATACATACACTGTTAAAAACTATTTTTCCCACCCAATCTGTTTGAAGAATGTGAGCAACCATGTGAATACTGGGCCTAGCATAGTGCCATTCAAACTTTTTGGTCTACAAATCACTTTTCATGAGTCAAATGACATGATCTCTCTATCCTATTTCATAATATCCCTTAAATAAATCTTGACATAATCCATACTTTTGGAGACAAATTTTATAGTCTCAATTTATATTAATATAATCCATATACATCCTATCAACAGTCTCTTCTCACCTTCTTTTTCCCTCTCCATTTCCTGTACAAAAGCTACAGAAATCCTATACATACACATTTTTTTTACACCTAAACACTTTATATATTGTAGCTACATAAAATGCCAAATGAAGATTACTCTCTTCTTAGGCTCATCCTTTTCCTGTAAAGCTTTCAGAGACACTCTTGCTTCCATCTTTCATTCATTTATTATCTATAAACATGGCTTGAAAACAGGTATGGGTTGATATGCCTATAATCTCAGCACTTAGGAAGGCTGAGGCCAAAGGATCATAAATTTTAGTTTAACCTGAATGACTTAGCTACTTAGTGAGACATTGTTTCAAAATAAATTCAGCTTCTAATTCCATCATCTCCAAGAAGAGTTCCTAAATTCCCTACAGCTATAAATGATTTTGTCACTCTGGACTTGTATAGAACTGTGAGATTTAGGCCATTCTCAAAGCACTTCATATGTCATGTCATGTCATACATTAAAAGTGTTTGTCAGACTTCTTTCCTTTGCCCTGATTTAATTTACTTCATCCCATATCTGCCTTTAAAAATCAGTGTGTATCTGCGTATTGACCAGCACACTCAAATGACTGTTCACCTCAAGGTATAGGAACTCCAGAGGTTCCGTACACCCTGAACATGAGAGGCCTGGAACAATGCTTAGTAAACAGTAGGAATTCACTAAATAGTAAAAGAATCTATTCATTATTTTTTTTTCTGTGTCGGACTTTATTTACTTCTTATTTTTTTTAAAATTTTACTTTTGTTTTATTGAAGTACAAATATCATTGAGACAGTTTTAAGATAACTTGACAAGATGGATTTCATAAATTAATACATTGCAAACTATTTTCATGTTTTGGTATCATAAAAGGTATATACATGATATTATACTTACAGACATTATTATACCATATGTCTCTTATCAGAAAATTAAGAGACTGTAGCTGTTTGCGTATCTTATTTTTTATACCTGAATTACATCAAAGATTCAATAATTAATACTTTCTACCTTGTTATTTTCCTAGCGGTTGTCCATAGTACTAGAAGCTGACATAATATGCTGGCCAACCACCATTAATGCAAATCTTGCCCCTCATAGAATTATGTAGAAGCACAGCGTTATCAATCCCAACTGTACTGTCCATACACACACATCATGATTCTTCCATTTTACACCCCTTCCTTGCTCTACACCTGTCAGAGATGGGTACTCCATTGCCCTCAACAACACTATCCAACAGTCCAGCATTCCACAACAATAGTGAGTTATCTGAAGAAGTTGTCGACCATAGCCATTTACAGCTCAACTTAATATTATGGCCCCGCAATGTATACTTCATTTTTATACTTTTCTGCTGGATGGTTAAGACCTAGATAGAGCAAGACTTATATACCAAAACATGTACTTTATATTTCTTATGAGGTCAATGAAGTCCCCTCAGGGTTTTTCTTATAGTCCTGTACCTTATTCTGTAGATCCTTTGTCTGTGTCATCCATGTGGATGAGTCACGGCCAATGCTTGATCAGTTTGCTCTCTGTGAGAGCCTGAGACAAAGTTTTCTCTCCATGTGACTCTCCCCAAGCACACTATAGAACTTCGATCTCTTTCCTCTGTGGCTCCATAATGTC
>PVKA01021546.1:0-38514 GCA_004027165.1 Ctenomys sociabilis | reverse complement strand
TATAAAAAAACCTGTAAATATAATTTCATGTATGCACCTTGTACAGTACCAAAACGTTATGAAAACAGTTTGCAATGTATTAATTCATCGACTCTGTATGGTTAAGGTGTCTTGAAACTGTCTGATTGACATTTGTATTTTAATAAAATAAAAATAAATGAAAAAAAAAGATAAAAAAAATAAAATAAAATAAAATAAAATAAATTGAAAAAATTAACAAAGAAAGAAGTTATATTGAAATATGCATTTTACAGAAATTTTCTCACACGCAACTATAATTTTGTTGTGCATATATGTGGAATATATAATTTTTGAATACACTGAAATCACATTCATATAATTACATTTGGTTGATTCATTTCTGCCAAAATCACTTCATACATAACATACCATGACTTTACTGGATTTCTTTGCACTACTTTTAATCCTTGTGGTTTGAATGTTACAATCAATTATTTACATATAATTTAAAAAGTTCTGGATTCATTGTGTGGGGCTGAATGACAAATTAGCAGAAATCAAAGCGCTTATAAATTTTAGAGTGGTGGGTACACTGTTGGAAATCAGCACAGTAAAGAACTACTTTTTCAGAGGGAGAACCAATGAACTTGTTGAAAGGGAATATTTGTGTTTATCACTCCACGCATACTGATTTAGGCTCGTATTGTGTAAGCTTTAGGAATCTAAAGCTTCGCCAGGTAGCATCACCGATGAGACATCTGGCAGTTCAGAAAATTTGAAGTTTCTGTCATTCATTGTTTCACTTTGAAAAAAAAATAGTAGTTATTGATCTGCTTAATGTAATTTTTGTTTTCTTCCTTGGTGTACCTTTCTAGAGAAACAGGTTAATGAATTTCACTATTTAATGTGGGGGAAAGTTTATTTTTGAGATCTTGTAAACTTAAATAGTCAATGAAAAAAAAAATTTTTCTTCAACTTTCTAAGTGATCCTATTACTACTGTTTAGTTGCAATGAAAGGTTTTTAGAATCCCCAGTATTTTTAACTATGACATGTTGCCCTTTACTAAAATCAGCTTCAGAAATCAAAGAATCTCTTTCCCTGTAGCCCCATTAAGCCACTCAAATGGTTCCTTTATGAGATTGCAGCAAAGTTAAATTCTGATCACATTCCTGCACCAATCTGCAATAATTTACTTCTATAGAGCTACTAAGAAAATGCAAACAAACACACAGCAAACAACTTCATTGTGGAGTTCTCATGATGCGTGATTTCCTCTACTTAACACCAGTTCAAATGTTCATCTCAGATATTCTTGTGCAAATTGACAAGTAAAGTATACCTTCAGCTTTCAAGTTTTACATTATATTGGAATAAAAGAATAAATGGAGCTGTTGCAATAGGAGGCACCTATAATACTATAAATGATAAAAAATAAGTATTTTTGGTTAAAATTGGGCTGTTAAGGATAAATCCATAAGAACATGCTTATTTAATTTGTCACAAAATTGTTTACTAAGATACTTACAAAAGATATCCTCCCCCATATGTTGTCTAGTTTTAATCCACAGGTTTCAGAAATTGAGGAAATAAAGCAAAGACATTTTCTATCAGTGAACGACAATAAATTCTCTAATATCTGAAGCAGATAAAGACTCAGAGCTATACACATTAAATTGAAACTAGTTTCTGGTTTTTTGAAGATAAAAATTATTTTTCTAGGGTTCCACTAAAATACATTACATAAAAAAACACTTCTAGACAAAGGCTCACTCCTCTTGAGAAAACTTCTTAATCTTGTATTTTGAAGAGGGTATATTTTATTTTTCTAGTATGGAAGTAACATGTGAAAGTGCTGGAAGAATAAAGAAGGCCCTGTCTGCTTTGAATCTACAAAGTTAGGATTTTTAACTCCTTATATTTCCTTAATCACTTCATCAAAAATCCACGTGTCCCATCCCCCATCCTAGAGGAAGAGGAACTAGAATGTGGACTAGACATTTTCAACAGTATCCCCTAGTCTAGTTATACCTTATCATGAAGTGGGTGCTGTTTACATGGGTAAACTGTGTGGAGGGATTTTCCTCTGACCCTCTTGAAGGAAATTCAAGAACCTTCAGATGTACAGCATTTCAGAGTACACACATGCTCAGGAGTTTAAGGAGGGCATCCCCAGAGCACTTTCCTACACAGTGCAGCAAAACCAGAAGCATTACTTTAGAATTTTGGCATTAAATTCACTTCATTTTAGCATGATGTTTTAACACTGTAACAAGGCCAACTCTGTTCATACATATATTACCAAGTCCATACTCAACAGACCCACTTCCACCCCAGCAAGGCAGCAATAATAATCTGTGTAGGGTCTCTTGGCTCCCTGGGCCTTTGATCACAGAGTAGGGATGTCCTGCATAGATTTAGAGAGGTCTAGTCAACCTGCCGAGCCTCTTTGCCTTTGGCCCTCTGCCAGTACGCTGTCCTTGGTGCTGAAACACGTTTGGCTGTGGGGTTGCTGGGTCTAAGAGAGGCTGGATAGAAAACCTGGCTGAGCAAATGCTTAGAAGCAGGAGCAAGAGATACCTTATTGTACAGAAGCAGTGCCACCCCCACCCCCAATCCTCTCTCACGCGTGTCCCTCCGGTGAGCGCCAAGACCCCATGTGAAATGATTTCTCCCCGGCCCCCAACAGAAAGCCTTCAACATGGCCTCAAATGCAGGCATGTATCAGTGTAGCCCAACTCCACATCGGATTGCAGCAATATGAAAACGATACCCCCAACACAAAGTCTCTCATGAGGGTTTTGCTTTACCACTCCAAAACAAAGCAAATAATAAAATGGAATGCAGTAATAGTTAAACAAGCGTGACTTTCCTTTTTCATATCTCCCATTCCTGCCCCATATATTCACTTTTCCCTACATTACAAACCAAAAATCATAGGCGAACGTTTTAAATCTGAGTGATCTCCACAGTTTCACATTTCTCCCCCTTCCCCCAACTCTCCAGAACAAAATGACGGTGAAAATAGCACATCTTACCCTGGGTAGAGGGAGAGCAGGAGCAGAATCCACACCGTCATTTTCGGAGAAAATACAGGAGTCCAGCAGACTGAGGTTCCTGTGCTCCATATATTTGGCGAACTCATCGCTTTTTTCCCCTCTTGCTTCTTGTCTCCTGGTTGCAGAAGAATCCCTCCCCTTTGTATTATTATTATGCTTATGATTTGGTGGGGGCTCCCCCCACCTGCCTCTACTAGGGACCGTCACTGGGGAGACTATTGCTACCAGCTTCAGGAATTAATATTCAAGGGCCAGAAATAAGATCAGCACACAGGCTCACAGATAACATCAAAGCGTCAGCTCCTGCAGCCGGCTTCCAAGTGTAAGGGAATAATATAATTGAGCCAAGGGGAGGGTACGGGGAGAGATTCACACAGAGACAAATAAGAAAGGGAGAGAGAAAGGCGCGCACAATCACGATGCTCACACTCACGCGAACTCCCCCACGTCCATCGTTTTAGGTTTATTTATTGGCTGTGTTTTCTTTCTTTTTTTCTCTTTTTCTTTTAGAACCGTGTGTGTGTGAGAGAGTGTGTGTGTTTAAAAAGAGATAAAAATCACTAAAGACTCCGCGTGATTAATTATCACGCAGCAGACTAACTGCGAGGTCAAAGTGGAAGTGATGCGTGCCGCTGCAGCAGGAATTAACACATGCGTGGTTCCTTGCCCGCGCTTTTTAACCCTTCCCTGCACACAGACAGCCAACCACCGATGTTCATGGAAAGAGACTTTAGCAAGCCCAGAAACTGAACTGAATAACCAGAGCCAGAAGGTTTATCTAGTCAGATCTGCCAAGAATACTTATTTTAAAATCCTGCAGTTTTAGAAATCATGATTGCATTATTGTGGGCGGGGAGCAACAGTGGGGGAGGAGCGGCTATATCTCTCTAAGGCATCCTGAAGGAAGAGGTACTTGGTGAGTTGAGTTTGAATGAAGGGGAAACACTGAGAAAATTGAAAGGAATAGGGAAATTCTATGATGAGCAGGACACTATACTGTCCTGGTCTTTTCCCTATCTCCTGTAAAAATGTAATGATACAAACTTCTTGAAGTTTGAAGGGGGAATCTAAGTGTGTAAAGAATATAGACCAGGGGCTGCTTTTTTAATAAAGAGAGGACAAAGATGATCAAGAGGACATTTAGCAGTACAGAAGGATTTCTGGTTCTCGTGAGAGGACTGACTGTTATTGTCACTGGTAACAATCCTGAACATCCTTAGGTGTTGTTAGCATGCTTCCTTCTTGGCAAATATGTTGCCATGGATACTGATACAAAGCAGAAACCCCCTTATGTCAACCTATTTCATGCACTGCAGAAGAAATGCAATTTGCTCCTCAAGAGGAAAGGAGTAGGGGAAGGTTTTATGAGTCAACAGTGACTCAACTCACCACAACCAAGCTCTTATGAAGGCGAAGAGAACAAAGCAGACTCTTTACCAGAAAAGGCCAGGAAATCATCTATAAACTTGTCTCTTCCCAGCAAGAGGAATGACATTCGACTCAGAAGTCCATGACTTAGGAAGAGGATACAAGATAACCAGCTGCACCATCCATTGCAAACTATATAAAATACACCCAAGAAAAGTAGAAAGTTACTGGCAGCTGCTTCCAAATGACTTGGACTGAGGAGATGCATTCTGACAATGAAGCAAAAGAGGCTTGTGTACCTGGGAGCCTGTAGTGGGTCAGAGCTGTGCCTTAGGTTAAGTTATCTCTATGGAATCTGGACAAAATTCAACTAAAAGCAGTATTCATATGCAGTCAGTTGATTTCCTTGTATTGTGGCTGAAAAAAGGGGAGAGCATATATAAAGTCCTTTTCTTTAAAATTCTTCTGCATTGTGCTGCAATGAGAGGAGCCCTGGATTATAGTTCAATTTGCATTTTTAAGAGGCTACATTGTTTATAACTATATTTGCTTTATCAAGAAAATCTGATGGCTTTGTGCAGGTGAAGGCTTACGCGCCTCTAACTAATTAGACACCTATAAAAACCTAGCAAGGTAAAGGATACAAAAGGAGGTGCTAAATCTATTGGAACAACAGGATGCCTTACAGTGCACTAAGAGAATCCATAGAGGAAATTCAACTTGTTATCCTATCTTGGCATAATTGTAACTGTAATCTTCAAGAAGCCTATGTATATCTTTCTTAGGGTTAGGGGTTAAGGTTAGGGTTAGATGAATAGCCTCTGAAATATGTTTTAAAATTTTGCATGTTAAGTTTACTGATATTTCTAAGAGATTTCCTCTAGAATTTTGTAATCAGCTATAAGTTATATTTATTCTTACACATCTTAAATAAAATTTTATAGTGTATATAAATAACCATTATATGATAAGCATATTGGCAGTATTCTTATTGAACAAAGTATATATGTGCACATATGTTTTTAAAATTATATTATCATTTAAAAATATTGGAAAATAGAAGAAAACTATCAGGACATATCCTCCACTAATAAAGCATTGTCCTTGTGCTAGGAAGTAGTTTTGCAAGTCAATCCTTTTTAATTGATTTTGCTTTTGGGGGCTGGGTAGGTGGCTTAGTAGAATAAGCAATTGCATGACAAGAGCAAGGGCCTAAATTGAGTCTCCAGTTCTGCCAAAAGTTAATTGATTTTACTTTTAATTTAAAGTTTTATCATAATACTACTAAGTAACATTACTGCTTGATCTCTGTTCTCTGAAGCATATTGTGAGTATAAATGCTGAGGTTCAATTCTTCCATTGCCAAAATTGATAATCACTTTGTAGATAAAATGGTAACTTTGAAAAAAAGGTCATACAAACAGGCTCTGTGAATTACGAGAAAACCTAGAAAGTAGCTAAAAGTAGAAAAAATTCAAATAGAATAAAAATAGAATTGGATGAAATCAGAGATTAGGTGGTTTTTCCCTCTCAAGGTACTTTCCACTAGCCTCTGTCTTCCTGGAAGTTTTTTGATTGTGGCACACCAGGTGCCCTTCCCGGGAGCCTCCTAAATGTGAAAGAGCAGGGTGATTAGAAACAGCTGAAGGCAGAGATTTTCCTGGTGCAGGCTTTCATGTGGAAATTGGGGCTATCAAAACAGCTCCTATTTCTTGTTATATAGGAATTGCCTTATCTTGGTCTTAACCATCCAGCAGAAAAGTATAAAAGCAAGGTATAACAAGTAAAACCATATTAATATGCTGATCTGTGAAAGGCTGAAGTCAACAACTTCCGACATTACCAGTCCTAAGGATAACCCACTACTATTAAAGATGACTGGACTATATTGGATTACATTGCTGAATTCACTCATGTACCTACCATATTTAAGTGGCAATTAAAAAAGGGGATACAAATGAAGGATCATTCTATATCTGTATATACAAAATAGGACAGATGTATACAGCTACTTCCTCTTCAATGTGAAGAAAGATTTGTAATAATAGTGTTTGGACAGGATATCATGTCTGCATCTTGTACAATGAATACAAAGACAACAATATGAAATATATTAATTAAAACTGTCCTACCAGTCAGTTTTGAAACTGTCTGATTGCTATTTGTTTCACAATACAATTAATAGGAAAAAAAAAAAGCTCCCAAAAGAAGGAAAAGTCTCAAACAACTTAGCAGCAGAAATCTAAGTCTTGTATCTGAGTATAAACTTGCCTTAATTGTTTGTTTTTGATCAATGTGAGAAGAAACACACAGAATGCAGTCTGGAAAAAAGAAAAAGTAGAAAGTAGGACTGAAAACCTGAGCCACAATTTTTTCTTCCACTAATTTCAGAACTTGATTCCCAGTGGGGTGTGAATCTTAGCACATCCCAGGGTCTTCCTAACAACCTGAGGCTTTAGCTCAAAATTCTGGGTTCAAAATTTCTAGTTCAAAACTTTTATTCTCAGACTAGTAAGCTGCTCTACATGTAAGAACAACATCGAAACTAAGCCACATGGAAAAGTGAACTCAGGTCCTCCACAGCAGTAAGATGGCTTCTCATCTAGAAAAAAAATCACTGTTCTTCAGAAGGACAGCAGAAATCTGTTGGTTAATCATTATGTTACATGAAATGCCTGATGTATGGTAAAAAAATCACAAAACATGTGAAGTGGAAAAAAACAAACCACATATTAAAAAACCAATCTAGTCAAGAGAAGCATACAAATTTTAAAATTATCTATATTATAATTAGCATACAAAGAGATTCAATTAACCATTACAAATAGATTCAGAACTTACAGGACAAAAGATTTATAATGTTTCTATGGTCAAATTATTGAAGAGTATAGAATCTCAGTATGGAAATGGAAACTTTTTTAGTAAAGGAAAATAGAAATTCTTCAACTTGAATTTATAGTGACAAAAAAACATTGTTCGGATTTTAATTGCAGGTAGATAGATAATAGCAGAATAGCAGAAAAAGCGACGAGTAAGCTTGAAGACAGATCCATAAAATTATCTAGTGTGAAAAGCACTGAGGAAAACAAGCATTATCTGAACAATGAGACAATGTCAAGCATGCTAATAAGGTCATATACAGAGAGAAGATACAGATAAACAAGAACAGAGGTAAAATATTAATGGCCCAAATTTCTTAAATTTGATCCACAGTATTAATGTAAAGATCCGAGAAGCTCATTTGATGCAAGCAGGACAAACATAGTGAAAAATACACCTAACACTTAAATGTTACAGGTCTAGAACTTAAAGTTTGGAAATATCCAGAAAACAAATTAGCACTGCAATGACGGAGGTCAGTAACACTTGGCGGTGGCTTACCAAATCGCTGTGGTCAACAGATAAGTGGTGATAGCATTTGTGAACTGTTAAAAGCAACCATCAGGATAGAAGTCTGTATTTACTATAGAAGTCCATGAACATGAAAGCAAAATAAAGAAATTTTCAAGTAAGTAAAAATGCTGAGGTTAACTTGTTGTCAGTAAAGCTGAACTAATCACAGATTTCATCCTGAAAACAATACGAGGTGGAAACACAGCTCTGTGGGGGGGAGGATACTGAAATGATTAATGTGTGATAACAAAGAGAACATCATGTATTTTATCTTGATTTCTTTTAATTACATTTGGTTCTTTTCCACTTTTAATGTTTTATTGCTTTCATTTTATTTTGATTCCTGACTGCAATGCAAAATTTTGTAACAGTGCATTTTGTTACTACACACACATACACACACACATATATATATATGTAGTGTAGTTAAAAACTACACACAGTACAATAGAGTTGGAGTCAATTAATATTGGATTCTTACAAATTTCCTTTACATCTTATGAAGTGGAGGCATACTAACTTTACACAGACTTTCTTAATGTTGACATTATCAATTCCTAAAGAAACAATAAAAAGATAACCTAAAAGAGATTGCTAAAGATCACTAAATTAAAATCTACTATTATAACTTTTAATGCATGCAATAAAAATAGATAATGTAGAATGAGTGGATAATGGAACAAAAAGATGACAAGCAGCAAAACAATTGCCTGAAGTAGATGTAATACAAGACCTTTATGAAATCAATTAACCGGCCATGCATAGGAATAATAAACTTATGTAATTGATAACAAAGCTTCAAAATAGATGAAGCGAAAGATAAAAGGAGACCAGCTGAGACAGCATGGCCAACTCCAACAGCCTCTTTGATCCCACCCCAAGCTCTCCCAGTGAGTGGGAATTTGCACGACTCACCAGGCTTCCCAGATCAGTGAGTGTGTGGTGAGTCTGAGGGAGAACCTTTGGCTTCTTCCCACGCATGCTACCTGGATCCCTCTCCAAAAGCCCTCCAAGCCAGTGACCGGCCCGAAACATCAGGACCCACGTACCAGCACCTCCCCCGATCCCCTTCCTAAAGCCCACTGAGGGGGTGGAGAAACATTTCCCAGTGACTGCCATTACCAACCCACGGCCCCAGACCCAGTGCAGGTCAGCCTGGAGTGAGAACTCCAAGCCTGCCACGCCAGGAGGGACATCTCTCAGCAATCCCCAGTCCCACCCAACGGCCTGAAACCAAGCGCAGCCTGGCCTGTGAGTGAGGGCTCCAGGCCGGCTGCTCTGGACCGACCTTTCCCAGCCTTCTCGGGATACGGCCTGTAGACCGGGACCCAGCAAAGGCTGGCTCACCCAGTACAGCCTACCCCATGAATAAGATCATCCACTATCCTTTTGGGAGTCCAGCAGACCCACCAAAGCCCAGGCCGGCCCACACAGAGAGCAAACTCCCTGACACAGAAGGGCTGACTCCAGCAATTTTCTGGATCCTCGCCCCAAAGCCAGCCAAGACAGTGGGAATTTTCATTACTTGCTCTGCATCCCAGTTTGGTTTGTGTTCGCCTGAACAGAGAACCAACAGAGGGGAACCACAGGAGCTACAGCAAAAAGGAACTGAACACAACAGCGAGATCCAGGATAGGCATACCTGGGTAATCTCAAACTTAATAGACTGGCACCCGAATCTCATAACAAGCTAAGGTTATAGCTGCACCAAAGCTCTACACTAAAGGTCAAAGGTCAGTGCTATACAAAATGACAAAGACAAGGGGAAAAATGCAATCCCAGACTTTGAGTCCACCAGTAGGGGCAGAGGACACTAGCTCAGCTGTAATGAATGAATTAACAGCAGCAAAGGAACAACAGCGGCAAGGTATAGAGGAAATGAAACGAGAAGTAATTCCCCAAATTAAAAAAGAAATATCTAAATACATGGCATCTGAAATAAAGAATCAATTCCAAAAACATTGGGTGGAAAAAAAATGCTCACCCAGAACAAGTGCAGAGAGCACTATTCCAGCTGAAACATATAACTTAACAGCATCTGAAGCAAAGACATAACAGCAGAAAGGTCATGAGGAACTCAAAGCAGAAATAATTTTTGAAATCAAAAAAGAATTCTTTGAGAAAAAAGAATTCTTTGAAATCATAGCATCTGAAATACAGAAACAAGTCCAGAAATATACAGAGGAAATCCAACTTGGAAGAAACACTGCAGAAAAGGAATTAATAACTACCTCTAAAGAAGACATGGAATAAAAAATGAGGAGATCAGAAATATGATGGATTTTTTTGAATGAGCAATACAGAGAAGAAACAGAATGCATGAAACACAGTCAAAGAGATATAGAACTAAAAATATCAATCACAAATCTACAAAACCATTTGAGTGAAAGCAAAGACAGAGTTTCAGATCTTGAAGACGATGGTATGGCTAGTGAGAAGATGAGAAAGGATCTCTTAAAAACAATGAGAATGGAGGAAAAAATAATCCATCACCTGCAAGATGACGCCAGGATGAACAATGTGAGAATAATTGGGATCAATGAGAATGAAGGAGTCAACACAAATGACATAAAAACAATTTGGGGAGAAATAATCGCAGAAAACTTCCCAAATATGAGGAAACAATCCAACATTCAGGTCGCCGAAGCATACAGAACACCAAATAACTTCAACCCAAGTAGAAACACACTGAAACATATAATAGTTAAGATCCCAGAAATCCAACACAAAAATGGTATACTGAAAGCTGCTAGAGAGAAGAAGAAGCTCACATTCAAAGGAAAACCCATCAGAATTACAGCCGACTTTTGCACACAAACAATGAAGGCAAGGAGAGCATGAGCAGAGTTCTTCAAGTCCTATACAAAAACAAATTCCAGCCCCGACTATTATATCCTGCAAAACTCTCTTTCAAGTTTGATGGAGAAGTGACATACTTCCACGACAAAGAACAACTAAAGAATTTCATGATGACAAAGCCATCCCTTCACAGGCTGCTGAAAGATGTTATATAGAGAGACCACAATGACCACAACTCCATGAATGAGAATGGAAGGATCCCACTAAACAGGACAGACAATTAAACACAGGTTACAAAGGAGTAAACAACACCAGGTAAATATCATGACAAACATAAGTCAGCACATTTCAATTATAACCATCAATGGAAACAGACTCAATTCTCCAATTAAAAGAAATAGACAGGCACAGTGGATTAGGAAACAAAATCCAACAATATGCTGTATACAAGAAACATACTTCACTCAAAAGGACATTCATAGGCTCAAAGTCAAAGGATGGAAGTTGATAGTACATGCTCCAGCACCTCAGAAAAAAGCAGTAATAGCAATTCTGTTCTCAGGCAGTCTCAATTTCAAGCCAAGAGTGATCAAACAACACAAAGAAGGCTACTATATATTGGTCAGGGGAAAAATTCAGGAGCAAGAGGTAATACTCATAAATATCTATGCACCAAACACAGGAGCACCCAACTATATAAGACAAATCTTAATGGACATGAAAAACTTAATGTCTAAGAACACAATCTTAACAGGAGACTTTAACACACCCTTATCTCAAAAAGATAGATCAACCATACAAAAAATTAGCAAGGAAGTAGCAGAACTGAACCAGAGCTTGTAACAAATGGACCTGGTGGACATATACAGAGTGTTCCATCCAACCACAGCTGAATACACATCTATTTCAGCCTCACATGGGTCATTTTCCAAAACAGATCACATACTAGTTCAGAGGTCATGTGTAAGTATATGCAAGAAAATAGAAATTATCCCATGCATATTATCTGGCCACAGTGCAATGAAACTGGAAATAAATGACAAAAGAAACCAGAAAAGCCTGCTAAATTCATGGAAACTAAACAACACCCTCTCAGCAATCAATGCGGCACAGAAGAAATTAAACAAGAAATTCAACAATACAATTCAATGAAAATTCAAGCACAAATTACTGGAATTTATGGGATGTAATGAAAGCAGTTCTTAGAGGGAAAATCATAGCTATGAACTGACACATTAGGAAAACAGAAAGGGAACAAATTAACACCCTAATGTTGTACCTCTGACAACTAGAAAAAGAAGAGCACATAAAACCCAGAGCGTTAAGACGGGAAGAATTCATAAAGATTAGAGCAGAAATTAATTCAATTGAGATGAAGAAAATGGTTCAAAGAATCCAAAAACCAAAAAGTTCGTTCTTTGAAAAGCCTCTAGTCAACCTTATCAAAAAGAGGCAAGAGAAAATTCAAGTACAAACAATAAGGAATGAAAAGGGTGAAATCACCACAGACCCAGCAGAAATTCAGATTATCAATAGTTACTTCAAGAAGACACAGAAGAAATGGACAGATTCCTCAAAAGGCACAAATTACTAAAACTGAATCAAGAAGATACAAAACTCTCAATAAGCCAATAACAGCCAACGAAATACGAAACATAATAAAAAGCCTACCAGAAAAGAAAAGTCCAGGTCCTCATGGATTCACAGCTGAATTCTACAAGAAATCTATAGAAGATATAATACCTACACTCCACAAACTCTTCGATGAACTGGAAATAGTCCTCCCAAAATCATTTCTGGAGGCAAGTATAATACTGATTCCAAAACCAGGGAAAGAGACAACCAAAAAGGAGAGCTACAGGCCAATCTACCTCATGAATATAGTTGCAAAAATACTCAACAAAATCCTGGCAAATAGAATACAGCAAATCATCAAGAAGATCATACACCATGACCAGGTAGGCTTCATCCCAGGGATGCAAGGATGGTTCAATATCTGAAAATCTGTAAATGTAATACACTATATTAAAGTCTGAAATCTAAACACCACATGATCATTTCAATTGATGGTAAGAAAGCTTTTGACAAAGTTCAACACTCATTCGTGTTCAAGGTCCTACAGAAAATTGGAATAGATGGACTCTATCTTAACTTGATAAAAGTCATCTACGACAACCCAAAAGCTCTTATAATCCTAAATGGGGAAAAACTGAAATTTTTTACTCTTAAATCAGGTACAAGATAAGGATGTCCTCTATCACCCCTTCTACTCAATATAGTCTTGGAATCCTTAGCAATAGCTATTAGAAAAGGGGGAGAAATAAAGGGAACAAGAATAGGCAAAGAAATTAAATTATCACTATTTGCAGATGACATGATACTTTACCTGGAAGACCACAAAAATTCCACCAAAAAACTACTAGAACTGATAGGGAAATTCAGTAGCATAGCAGGATACAAAATCAATACTCAAAACTCAATAGTATTCCTCTACACAGATAACAAGCACACTGAAATGGAAATAATAGAAACAATACCTTTTACAATAGCACCACGGAAAATGAAATACCTTGGGATTCATTTAACCGAGGAAATCAAAGATCTTTTCATGGAAAATTGCAACACCCTAAGAAAAGAGTTTATAGAGGATTTCAGCAAATAGAAAGATATTCCATGCTCCTGGATAGGAAGAACCAACATCGTGAAGATGGCCATACTACCAAAATTACTGTACAGATTTAATGCAATCGCTATCAAACTGCCACCAACATACCTCCCAGACCTAGGTAAATCATTCCTAAAATTTATTTGGAACCACAAACAACCTAGAATACCAAAGGCAATCTTGACCAATAAAGACAAGGCAGGAGGCATCACAATTCCTGACTTGAAATTATACTACAATGCCACTGTGATAAAAAAAAAAAAATCAACATGTTATTGCCAACAAAATAGACCTGAGGATCAATGGAACAGATTAGAAGGTGCAGAAGCATCTATGAATACACTCAGTCATCTGATCTTCGACAAAGGGGCCTATCATACTTACTGGAAGAAGGATAGCCTCTTTAACAAATGGTTCTTGAAAACCTGGCTTTCTACATGCCGAAAACTAAAACTTGACCCAGCTCTATCACCATGCACTAAGTTAAAGTCAAAATGGATTAAAGATTTAAACATTAAAACAGAAACACTCAATCTCCTGGAAGAGAAAGTAGGAGGAACTTTTGAAGACATAGGGGTAGGTAAAGAGTTCATGAACAAACATATATTCGCATGGGAAGCTCTTGAAAGAATCAACAAATGGGATCAACTCTTCTTAAGGAGCTTTGGCATGTCAAAAGAAATTGTCAACAGAGTGAAAGGACAACCTACAAATTTTGGAAAAATCCTAACTAATAAGCAATCAGACAGAGGTCTACTGTCTAGAATATATAAAGAACTAAGATATAACAGGGCCCTCAAATTTAAAGACCCAATTCAGAAATGGGCGTCAGAGATGAATACACTTCTCAGAGGATGAAATTAAAGAAGCAAATAAATATATGAAAAAATGCTCCACATCGCTAGCCATTCGTGAAATGCAAATAAAAACAACACTAAGATACCATCTCACTCCAGAAAGAATGGCTATCATAAGGAAATAAAGCAACAACAAATGCTGGAGAGGTTGTGGGGAAAAGGGAACACTTCTCCACTGCTGGTGGGGATGTAGACTGGTACAACCATTGTGGAGGTCAGTGTGGAGACTCCTCAAAACAGTAGGACTAGAAATCCCATTCAAGCCGGCTATCCCCCTATTGGGAATTTTCCCAGAGAAACTGAAACATTGTATCATAGTGATATATGTGTACCTATGTTTACAGCAGCACGATTTGTGATAGCAAAATCTTGGAAACAACCAAGATGTCCATCACATGACGAATGGTTGAAAAAGATGTGGTATTTCTATACAATGGAATATTACTCAGCTATTAAGAATGATAAGCTTAAAGCATTTATGTTGAAATGGATGCCACTTCAACATATACTCATAACTAAAATAAACGAGACACACATGTTCAAATTTCATATAGTCTCTCTAGTATAAGAAGCGAAAAGAAGAAGTACAAATGGAATTGTACAAGAACAACTAAAACAATTGAGTCATATAAGGCAACGTGAATGGCATATGCTGCAGGATACTAATCAGCTTTTCTTCTGGATGGTTAACAACCTAAGTTCAGAGATCAGAATTGGAGAAATAAAAGAGCCACAAGACCAGCCAACATTTTGGCCCTAGCCTTTCAAGGAAAGCGAAGACTCAGGACATATGACAACCTGTACTGTAACATCATGAAACTCAGTTGAACTCCAAATTTTCTGAACAAGGAGATTACAGAGCCACAGAGGAAAGAAATTGAAGTTCTATAGTGTGCCTGGGGAGAGTCCCATGGAGAGAAGACTTCCTCTCAGGCTCTCAGAGAGAGTAAACTGGTCAAGCATTGGCCATGACTCTTCCACATGGATGACACAGACAAAGGATCTACAGAATAAGGTACAGGGCTACAAGATAAACCCTGAGGGGACTTCACTGATCTCATAAGAAACAAAAGGTACATGTGTTGGTGTATAGGTCTTGGTCTATCTAGGTCTTAACCACCCAGTAGAAAAATATAAAAATGAGGTATACACTGCGGGGTCATAATAAGTTGAGCTGTAAATGGCTATAGTCAACAACTTCTTCAGATAACTTACTATTGTTGTGGAATGCTGGACTGTGTTGGATGGTATCATTGAGTTCAGGCACCTAAATTGGTTGAATGACAAAGGAGTGCCCATCTTTGAGAGGTGAGACAAAGGAATGAGTATAGAAAGGAAGAATCATGAGGTGTGTGCATGGACAGTATAGTTGGGATAGATAATGCTGTGCTTCTACATAATTCTATGAGAGGCAAATTTGCACTGATGGTGGCTGGATAGGATATTATGTCGGCTTCTAGTACTATGCACAACCACTAGGAAAATAATAAGTTAGAAAGTATTAATTATTGAATCTTTGATGTAATTCAGGTATAAAACATAAGATACACAAACAGGTACACTCTCTTAATTTACTGATAAAAAATATATGCTATAATAATGTCTGTAAGTATAATACATGTATGCACCTTCTATGATACCAAAACATTATGAAAACAGTTTGCAATGTATTATCAAATCCATCTTGTCAAGGTATCTGTACTTCAACAAAATAAAAATTAAAAAAAAAGAAAGATAACAGGAGACAGGCAAATCATTATGTTCGTACTTGTATATGTTAAAATAAACCATTTGATTTAACTTTCATAGGATACAATATTCAGTAATTATAAAAATCTGCAAAATAACCATTCCTTTAATTTTCTTATTAAAGAACAATCAGTAATTTTCAAATTTCTGAAAGCATGACAGAATTCATTCTGAAATCAGGAATGGAAAATAGAAAATCCCCTTCGTTCTTAACATAGACTCCATACTTCTGTAAAATACACGGGTCAAAGATAAAGCATGACAATGAGAATAAACATTCCAAGAATATGAATTGTGGGTCTAAGTCTGAATATAGAGGAACATTTATAACTAGCAACATAAACAAACAAAGTAAATTAATAATCAAGGCTTCCTACTTTAGAAGTTAGAAAAATATAATTTAAACCAGAAATAAGAAGAGGAAAAATAATGAGGAAATCTGTTCTGTATGCACGTGTGCATGGAGTGTGTGTGGCTTATGTGCTGGCCATGTGCTGGTAGTATGGAAGTTTCAGAGTGAGCCATTCTCAATCTGGTATGTGACAAAATTTAAGGTTCTTAATGTAAGCAAGTCCAGCATATTCTATTATGGCACACATCTATGATCCTCTGAGGCCATTTCAGAACTCTACCCAATGTCATAGCCTCTCAGCTTCATCCTACTGCATGAAACACGTGGGGGTTTCCCTGTGCCAGGCCCTTCACACATACTGTAGTTTCTACATTGCAACACCACTCTATGTGCTTCCCATCTCCTGTTCATACAGATCTTAGTTTAAATATCTTTGCTTCAGCCTTCCTGAACACACAACTAGTTGAATTTTCCAGATTAAGTAGAAAATATGGTTTTTTTCCATTATGAAATATTCTTTGCTTTTTTCTCTTCTTTGACACTGTGGGTAACCAAATTCAAAGCCTTACTGCTTCTAGACAAGTGCTAGACCTCTGAATTACCTGTCCAGGGCTATCCTACCATTTTCATTGCTTCAAATAAATGTGGTTTTAATAGTATAATTAATTATGCTTATTTAGTGTTTGTCTCTTCAGCTGGACTATAGTTTTCATTAGATAGACACTCTATGCCATACTGTTTGTATATTGAAATAAAAGTTAAATGACTGAGTGGCTTATACACAAGTCCAATTCTTTGTAGTAGACTCACTGGTAAGTATCCTAATGCTATTTTTACATTAAATGACACTGCAAAGTTTGGGATTAAAAATAATGCAGGGCTGGGGATATAACTCAGTAGAATAAGCACCTGCCTGGCAAGTGCAGGGTCCTGAGTTCAATCCCTGGTACCACACCAAAAAATAAAAGTAAAAATAAAAACTAACAGCAAAATTGCACACTCTGTGTATAACATATACCTAAAAAGTGAAACCACTTCAAGGCTAAGGGGATGTGATACATCACATTGAAACTAAAGTAGGTACAATCCTCAGGAAAAAAAATGTGTTGATTTAATTTCACATTAATGGAACACCAACTCACTTTTCTGCTTTATTTGAATCCTATTTCTGACATGAAACTTCTAAAACTTGATTTTTTTTTAAAAAGTGGACAAATCAATACAGTTTCAAATCATTTATTTATTCATTCATTTAAAAGTTATGTTTATTTGCCAAATACAGTGTTTGATATTGTCCAGGTGTGGTAGAGAATATAGATTATGGTGTTATGTCTATATGTAGACCTAAGAAAATTTATTTAAGAAAATGAAATATTCATTAACATTCTGAGAAATCACTGAAGGCTATTAGTGAGAATTTGATATGGGAGCTACAACATTTTGATATTAATGGAGTTTGATAATTTAGTATTTGTAAAATTGTGTCATTTAATGACTTGTCCTATGTTGCTATTCATCAATATCAAACAGTATATGTAGTGAAAAAGTTATTGAATGTAATAATATTGGATCTGATATTGGCTTTAGGAAAAACCTGAACAAATTTTCTTCCCTTAGGAGAGGGTGAGAGAGAGGAAAATGTAAAACATTTTGCTGATATATGACTAATAGTATTAAGGACTAATCCAATTCTTCTGAGTTCCTAAAGCACAAAGATGAAAAATTCAAGTTCACTGAATACCAGGTTTTATGTCTCCCATATATCAAAATAACTACACTTTAAGACAAAGTGAACATTATTGCCATTAAAGTCTTTGTGTCTCAATAAACATTGAATGCACTGAAATAGGAGTTTGTTCCCTTCTATTTACAACACTTTTCAGAGTGTTTCACTATTTAAACTCCTGACATTTAACTATTGAACATTGTAGCAGTATTCTACTCATCAAATTTCAGTGTTGGGATTGGAAGTACTGGGTGCTTACTGTTGGGAGGCTTGCGGGAAGATGGGGTTAGACAGCTTTTGTTGGCTAAGAGTTTAGTTTAATATTTGAAACTTGGTTTGAACCCCAGATCAGGTAGGATTCAAACCAACCTCCTACTCTTCAGAAAGATAATCTTTCTTGGAATCTTGGTTATACACAGGCAATTAACCAACTGACAATCATTTTATTTTTGTCACTTTTTTGAAACTATTTCATACACCTGAAGAGTATAGAAATATAAGCAATTATTATGTTTTATTTTTATTTGCAGAAAATATGCTAGCTTTAAATAAATGCCTACAAAGTGCTAAGTTTGAGCAAAAAAGAAAAGAAATAAACAAAGTGCTCTTTTCCAAATTAAATCTGTTTTCAAGTGCTTTGCATTTTTCTTTAAACCACATTAACCGTGTCATCTCCAGATGCCTAAGGAAGAACACTTAACACCTTTATAATTTTATGCTAGATTTTGCACTTCCGGTTTTCAGTGAATGAAAAATTTTGGGGAAACTCATGTAGATATGTGCTAGTTAAAGGGGATTTTGAAACGATAATTAATTCATGATCAAAATCTATTCAGTAAAACTTCATACTTCTTTCTCACAAAACTATGAGTTATGGCATGCAAAATGGTAGGATAAGTAAAGACCCAATCTTATTCTAGTTGAAACAGCAAAGAACATTAAAGATGGGGTATTTAGATGTATTAAATCATTTAGTAACATGGAAAATATTGTCATTTTTTTCTCAGTAGTACAAAGAATTTTTCCAAAATAGGCTATGTGTTAGGCCATAAAACACACTTAAGTAAGTTTAAAAGGAATATAACAAACCCTTTTATACCATGATCACAGTGGCATGGACTTAAAATCAGCAGCAAATAAACCACAAAGCCCATGAAAGCACACGAAGACTAAATAGAACATTGTGAAATAAGCAACAAGATTTAGAAAATATTCACTATATTATTTAGAGAGTTACAGCAACAGAGGAAGTATTTATAGAAAGATACTTGAAATGAATTGTGACAGTCTGAAGACTGGCTGAATGTTCAGTAGTTTTAACATTATATTTTAATACATATTAAGCATGCAGAACCTCCGCTTTTCCATCTGCATAATGTAGTAACTAGTTCATAGGTCATTGTTAGTAAACAAATCATCTCAACTAAGAACTGACAAGAGTGTCAGACACATAATTACCCCTATAATGGTAATTAGGACTTACTGTTATATTTCTAATATGTTTATATGACTTTTCATTCATTTGCCATTACACATTCGTAGTACAAATGTGAGCCTAATTATATGCACACTCTTTAAATGTATATCTTAGTTTTCAGCAAGCACTTATTAATTTTCAACCATATGAAGATTCGTGAGAGAGATACAGAGATATTTATTGGTCATAACGCTTTTAAGTTACAGAAAAATGAAAGTTTGATAAAAGTGAATGAACAGTAAAAACAAGGCTTAGAAAATAAAAGGTCAAGTGGCCAGGGAGATAGCTCAGTAGAATAAATGCTTGCCTGGAAAGCACAAGAGCCAGAGTCAATCCCTGGTTCCACCAATAAAAAAAAGGTCAGAGAAGGAAGAATCCCTGTTACCTCCTTTAATCTGCTTCAGAATGAAGCGCATCATTTGCTGTGTTACTCCTCTCCATTTTCCACATCACATTTACATTCTAAGTATGTTGTGTGGTTTAATGTACCCAATATTTAATTAAAAGAATCATTGGGCAATTTTGGTACTTGAAAAGTTATTTTATACATTCATAAGATTACCTTCTATGCAAAATCATAAATCTATTTTCCCACCCTTCAGAAATATAAATTATGAAATGTTTATTCTGGGTCTTTAAGTCTTTTAGTTATTTTTGAGTGAACTCAACACACAAAAAGTCTAGTCCTCTCTCTTTATCTCTTTGATAGTAGAACATAACTTGAACTATGGAAATGTCAAACAACTTGCCAAAATCGCACAATAGAATTATTTTCCTTCTTCCATTCAATTGTTTTATTTTCTTGAGGTAGACACATAGCTACTCATGAGTTAGTAATTCATTGATATCTGAGACTTCACCAACAAAGTAATTATTATTATTTAACTAAGAGAATTATTTCTAATGGTCTGAAATAATGATTAAATAACATTTGTAAAATTAGGTAATATTTTTTCTTTGTGGTACCAGGGATTGAACTCAGGATCCTGCACTTGTCAGGCAAGCACTTATTCTGCTGAGTTATCTCCCCAGCCCCTATAAGTAATACTTTAATCAACTACTTATAATAAGTAAGCAAAAAAGATATTCAGACTAATCTGAATATCTTTCGTCGATCTGAAATGTTCTAGGACATGATGAAATTAATTGTTTCTTTTTTTTTTTCTCCTATTGTTGCCGGTCAAAATTGTAATGGAAAATGATGAGTCAGGGATTTGTTCCACCTTTTAAATAACTAGAAAATTTCTCTGAGTTCCATGAAGGAGGCCTTTATCTCCTGCAGCTACATGCTGGAAGTTGCTGAAAATTCACCTGCACATCCCATTTTCCAGCAGGCATATTTACTACATCTAAGGTTATAGGAACTCTCTAGCCTTGTGTCCTAATTTTATTCTCAAGAGACTTCATATTGTTTCCTTTTCACAAAATATCATACTTATCTATTACCTTGATAATATTGTACTCATTGGACTTCCTGAGCAACACTCAGCAGCTTCTCTAGATGTAGGGGTAAATGACACAATTTGGAAATAATCTGACAAAATTCAGGGGGCACCAACTTCAGTGAAATTTCAAGAGGTCCATGTCAATGGAGGATGTCAAATTACCCCTTTGGGCTAAGGCTAAGTTCCTACATCTGACACTTCTACAGTAGCAACATAAGAGTGGTCTAAAGGCTCTTTTGGATTTTGGAGTAAAAATTACACAATAGCATGTGTTAATCTGCCCCACATACTGAGTATCTCCCTCCAAGTGCTAACTTTGGTGGACTTGAGAACAAAGAAAGCTTCTACAACAGTTCTGCACCACAGTGCAGATTTTTTATAACTTATATTACTGGAAAAAAGTGGGTTTTGAAGTTTCAGTGGGTCACAGGGATATTATTTCTTTTCTTTTTTCTAGAAGCCTCTTCAGGTGAAATACTGCATATTCTTAGAGTTTTAGAAGCATAGTCTTCTCTTTACTGGTTCATAGCTGGTGAAGAACTTTGCATCAGGTGGAATCATATCAGAGGTTTGCTTTATCTTATTTAAATAACATTTCTTTGAAACTTTGAGCCAAGGCCTCAGAGCTGTTGGAGGAGCAAAGCAAGATTTAAGGAATTTTTGAGACTTAATGTGTGTATTTTTATTTGTGAAAATGACATGAGTTTTGGGAAAGTAGAGGTGTAATGTTATAGATTGAATGTTTGTGCACCTGTTCATATGTTGAAGCCTATAACACCTATGTGATGGTATTAAGAGTTAGACATTTTAAAATTTTAAAAACTCATTTCATGCAAAATTAATTGGGTTAGGCATGTTATAAAATATAAATAGTGCACAATATAATTTTCATCACTTTTCTCCTGTTCCATCTCTCAATCTCATATTCTTGATGATAATCTTTTTGCCAACTTGAGTTAATAAAAAAGAATCTATATACCGACCTGAAAATTGGAGTACTTCTTCAATGATATACTGAAAGGATTGTTTTCGTTTTTTAAAAAATTTTCTCTGTTCCTGTTCCTTGTGTATTTGATATAGGGTCTCACTACACAGATCGGAATCATGGTGATCCTCCTGTTTTAAGCCTCCCTAGCGCTGGGATTACAGGCATGTGCCACCACACTTGGACTCTGTTGCTTGCTCAGCGTGCTCTGGAGGAGGGGCTGGCATGACATACAGGACCCTGGATCAAACTTTTTAAAATTTTTAGTTATATGCTGCTGGAGCCAACTTGTGCCAACTCACACAGGACAAAATATTAGATATATTTCATGTATCTTACAGACATAAAGTCTTGAATAACTACCACCTAAGAAATGGAGACAGTATAGCCCTGTGCAAACCCCATAATACTCTCTAGCCCCTAATTTAAAATGATTATTCCAATATCTTCATGTTGCTGCCTTTCTCTCTATTCCAAAAGCCAAATTACTGAGGAGTAGAATAATTGGGTTTGTATTTTAAGGCTCTGTTACAGACCCTATGGCCAGAAATTAGGGACTTAGTGTATAAAAATAGTGAGTCGTCTAACTGTAGATATATACTGCCTTAGATAAAAAACTAGTAAGTGTTCTGGGCCAAGAACTAAGTTACCTAGTTCATAATATTATCTCATTTAGTCTTTAGAAGTCTTTCAAATACAAGTAATGTGATGTGAATTTCACAGATGAGGAGCTGGAGAGATGGTTTAGTGGAATAAGTGCTTCCCTGGCATGCACAATCCCTGGTTACTCCAAAAAAAAATTACAGATGACTACAAAGATGAAGCTCAGAATTATTAAATTCCATATGGAAGATAATATAGCTAACAGTAGGCCCTGGACTGAAAAACCATATCTTGATGTAAAAGTCTGTGTCCCAAGCACTACTCTGCAATACTAGAGAATGTAGAATTTGAAGAAAAACTTTAGGTTAACAAAAACTGCCTCATGCCAGTGAGATAACTTGGGGAAAAAGTGCCTGCCTGGCAAACGTAAGGACACAAGTTCCATTTTGGGTGACACATGCAGTGCTGGTGTCATCCTGTGCCAACCACTGAATCCGTGAAGGGTAGAGCATACCTGTAATCCCAGCACTGGGGAGGCTGAGACAGGAGGATCACTATGAGTCCAAGCTGCCTAGGGAGACCCAGTACTAAATCAATCAATCAATCAATCAATCAATCAATCATTCAATCAATCTGTATTTTAAAAACTGCATCTGTTTCTACTATGATCTAAACATATTATCTATGCATTAAATTAATGGGAGCTCTTGAATACTTGTTTTATGGAGTGAAAATAATATTTTAGTCTAAAAACTCTTTCAAAGGCTTATGAAACACAAAAACATAAAAACATAATAAAAATATTTTATTGTGTTAAAATTCACATAATTAGCAGTTTAAAACCAAAGATTCGGTTCAAATTATATCTTCAAAATAGATTTCACACAGGATAAGGGATAAAGCTGTATCATTCTCCTATACTTCTATCTTGATACCTGGTTATCTTGTATTTATTTAAATACACAATTCATGTATAAATTAAAAGAGATATATCCAATATCCATGTTATCTGGTAGTTGACATAACCATTAAACCTTATTTGCTGAATAATTTGTAGCCATTACTGTGTCTTTTAGCAGGAAACTGGCTGAGAGTAAACTTAACTGTTATGTTTTAGATTTAGCAAACTCATTCTGACTTGGATAAAGGATGGATGGTTGATTTAGAAATTAATAAAGGTGATAAAATGTTTTTTTAAATATTATCTCATTGTGCTTGCTATTTACCTTCCAGATGCTTTTGGAAGAAATTTGAGACTAAAAAATGTGATCATAGTAGAACCCAATCGTACTACATCTTCAATTAGGTATTAATATCCCTTTAATCCAACTTTGAGTTTCTGAGGTATCCCTTTGGATTTGCATAGATTCCTTACTGTTCTCTGACTTGCACATTTCTCTTCATTATATAGAAACACAGATAACAATTCCGCATATCCACTGCCTTAATTAAGTCATAGAGGAAGTTTGTGTGCATGTGTAAATTAGCTTTGAAAGTTCAAAAAAACCCACAAGACAATAATAATACTATAGGTTATTTTTCTTCCAGTTTATCACTTAAAGAGAACTTAGTTCCTTACAGAGTGTCAAGTCATTTTAATTCTATTTCATTCAAGCATTCACCTGATTTTTCTCACCTCTTCATCTTGTCCTTTAATTGGGATTAAGAATCTAAAAACTACTAAGTAGGATGTGGGTCTCATGACAGTCGTAAAGAAAACTGAGTTAGACACACTTCTATATATAAAGTGAAAATTCTTTGGCCTGATTAAGAATAGGAGAGTCTATTTGAAGATGAAGAGGATTTTATAAAAAGCACATCAGATGCTGGATTAATTATTTAGGTCTGCTTTAAGAAACAAAAGAAAGTCATGAGAAAATATTAAAGATGCGAATAGCCCTTACTATACTCAGATTTTCACTTAAGCTTCTTCTTAGTTCATCTTGTGGTACTGTAACACAATAACTAAAGATAAGAAAATTATTATAACGGACATTTATTGGCTCACAGGTGTGGAAATCTGCAAGTCCATGGTTAAGGGGCAGGGTCTGGGAAGGACTGCATGAAAAAAGGCATAAGGAAATATGAGACAGCTGAACTTGATCTTTTATGAATATACAACTGTATGTGAAGGCAGAGACCTGAAGACATGAAAGGATCCCATTAGATGCTACTTTCAAACTCTGCTGCCTGTTGATTAAGTTCCACTGCATAATTTTCAAGAGGATGCATCCACACCGTAGCAGCTCCTCTGCCCACTCTGCCTCTCCATCATGTAATCCATTTATGTATTTAAAGCCCTCCCTTTGTTGTGGAGAATTGTAGAGTAGAAAAGACTAACTTGTAATAACATTTCTCTGTCTATTTCATGAAAGTCACAACTCTCATTATGTAGATCTTTTAAAGGGCAAAAGCAGAATTATCAAATGTGCTTAAAAAATGCATAATGTACACAATGTCCCTACTTAATGGATAATCAAAATGAAAGCAATTTTAGTCTTCTCACTTTTTTTTAACTGTAAAGACTCAGTGGTAGGAAAAACACTTTGTCTTCACCTGAATCACAAGAGGGCTGATGAATAGACAATGATTATAGCCAGTGTCAGAAATCCAAAGTGATTTTCTTTGGTTTTGCTAATACTTTTTCTTTGGTGTTTCTTTTTTTTTTTATTTCACCAAATGAATATTTAAAAAATAAATCTGGCACAATTTCATGCTATTGTTTCATTCAATGATTTTAATTAAGGATTGCATAGCTTCTCTGACTCACCTGCATCTCTTCTCTTGCACCTCTTTCCAAGGACATTCTTAGCCTATGTTCTCATCATTGGGATACGAGACCCGACATCTACAATTTAAAGAGGAAAAGCCTTCCTTCCCTTGGCCCACAGAGGGTGGAGCTTCCAGGCCAAAGTCTGCTGGTGCCAACACAGTCACAGCACAGCAGAATGGCATACTGGAGGACAGCTGTCAGTGATAGTAACCAGGAAGCAGGGAGTGCAGGGAGGAACAGGAAAGGGAGACACAAACTTGCTATGTCACAGCCAACTACAGCAACCTGCCTCATCCAATCAGGCCTGACTTCCCAAAAAGTTCCCATAATCTAACCATTTTCCAAAGAAAAAATCCAGAAGAAAGCATAGTGGTTATCTGTAGATGCAAAAGGTCCCTTTAATGATCACATGAGGCTTGAAAGTGACATCTAGATATGAATGATGTCAAGGCAGGTAGAACATAAAGCAAAGGTTTTGAATATAACCCCTATGGTATCATGACCTTCTCATATCTGAGGTAGCTACTAAGACATTAATGGGAGGATCCTGTATGAGCTTGGGACTCTAGAAAAGGAGTGTTTCACCTGAAAATCAAGGCAAAATGGGGTGAAGAAACCTCTGCATACACTGCTCAGAATGGTGTGTGATTGAAAAGTGGAAATATTTCATTTTGGAGGTTTTGTATGTAATATTTTTGGACTGACCTCAGCTGCCTTCAGAAAGTGAAACTAGTAAAGGACACAACTGTCTTTTAATTTTAAGTGTATGAACTTGTATCCACAGTGTAGAACTGAAGCATAAATGAAATATATTCTGCCAAATGTTAGTTGGTCTACTTGGAAAAGCTCCATCGACATCAGGTGACCAAGTAGAAAATTGCACGACCTCCACCAGAATCCATTGCTTTGTAATTTCAATGTTTGCATAACCCCAAATTTTCATGCTTAAACTTCACCCTCAGTGGAACTTCATCTTTAGTGTATTAATAGATACATTATTCTAGGGGTGATTAGGTCCTAAAGGCTGTATCCTTATGAATTGATTACTGCCTTAGAAATGATTTGAGAAGGTGAGATCAGCCCTTCCTCTCACACATGTTTGTGTCTTCTGGAAGATTTTGGAAGCAAAATTGGTGCTCAGCCAATACCAAACATGCTCACAACTTGATCCTGGAATGTACACTGTTTTGAATCATGAGAAGAAATCATATGGTATTTATAAATTACCCAGTCTACAGTGTTCTGTTATAGCTTTACAAACTGTGTGTGTGTGTGTGTGTGTGTGTGTGTGTGTGTGTTGTCAGAGATTACAAAATGGGAGGCAAGTCTTCCCATAAATGATGATCAGACATTGAATTATTCTGAAAACCTTAGATAGTTAAGTAAGTTAACTGAATTTACTGGTTGGCACATAAATAAACACATTTGATAATCATGGGGGAAATGTCCCTACAAAAATTTATTCCAAAGAGATAGCCAGTGGGGAAATGCTTATTTTTCAAACTATCTTCCTTAATGGATGTGACAGTTGACTGCTTCAACTTCAGTAGGAAATGGCATAGTAACCTGGATGAGCACCACTCAGGGCATGGCTGAGTGGCATGGGAACTTCTTGAAGACAGAGACCTAAGGAGGCTTGTTGCCTGCGCTATATGAAGGGCAACAAAGAAGACTGGCTGCTACTTCTCCCCAGGAGATCTGGGCTCCTCTTTCCCCAGAGTCATTCTCTACTGACCTCCAGTGCAGATGTGCAGGCTTGTAGCAAACATCTGCCTTCTTATACAGACTCTCACTGTCAGCACAGTCAGCTCCAGGCCTTCAGCCAGACCCTTTGGTTCTCCAGCACACAGATAGCCATTTGCACTACTTCACACCTGACTCTGTGGACAGAAATTTTAAGCCAATCTTGAAAATCCCTATATGTTTAAATTTCTTGCATTGAATCTGTTTTCTAGTGAGTACTGACTAATACAATGGCCTTTAAGAAAAAGTCCAGAAGACATAAGAGAACACGTGTTGTGACATCCTATAACTTAACAGTGTCCCAAATTTTCAGTTCAAGGAGATTATGGAACCACAGAGGAAAGTGATCTGTGATGTATCGTATGCCTGTGGAGAGTCACCTAGGGAGAGAAAATTCACTCAGACTTTGACAGAGAGTAAAGTGGTCAAGCAATGGCCATGACTCACCAGATGGCTGACACTAAAAGAACCACAAGGGCTGTACATGGTTCCAGGGTAAATCATGAGGAGATTTGACTGACCTTTTCAGACACAAAAGTTACATTTTTAGTTCTATAGGTCTTGCTTTAACTTGGTCTTAACCATCCAGCAGAAAAGTATAAAAATGAGGTATAAAAAATAAAGCCATATTAATGTGCTGAGCTATAAAAGGCTCAAGCCAACAACTTCTGACAGTTGCCAGTTCTAATAACCCATTACTGTTACAGACTATTGAACTACACTGTTTTATTTTGCTGAATTCAAGTACCTACAATCTTTGGTCTGGAATCAAGTATGAAAAGGTCCTTTAAAACCTTCTCCTAGTACAGATTCTCTAACAACAATGGAACACCAATCTCTGACAAAACAAAACAAAAATGAGGGATATAAATAAAGGACCATTTTGCAGTGAAAAAGTGCACACACACACACACACACACACACACACACATATATATATATATTTATACATATAGATAGATAGATAAATAGATTGGTTAGAATATATACACAGCTACTTTCTTTTAGTTCAATGAGAAGAAAGGTTTGTACTAATATTGTTTAGACAAGATATCATGTCTGTATTTTATACTCTGAATAACTACTATGAATACAACAATATGTGATATATTATCATAACGGTCCTACTAAAGTGCTTTGAAACTGTCTTGTTGTTATTTCTTTCTTTTAATAAAATTTTGGAAAGGTCCAGAAGTGGTACTGGGCATCTGTCTTGTGTTATTTCTTTCTTTTAATAATTTAATAAAAATTTTAAAAGGTCCAAAAGAAGACATACTGGGCATCTGTAGCGCACAATCTCCAGAATGCATCATGACCTATTAGACAAGGTAACAAAAAAAAAAAAAAATAACAAATAAGAAATTTCAGATACTAAGCTTTGCCTTCAGTAGCAGTTCAATAGTTTACATGCTTCCTGTCATATCTTTCCTCTCTGGCAGATGTTAGATGATTTGGAAAATCTTGCTATTTCAAAACCTTGTGCACCAGCCACAGGGCTTGGCCATGTTTAGACAACATGGTATATGATTCAATCAAGTGAAACTTTCTGCAATAAATTTTACAGTAACACCTTGTCAAAGCCAATGCAACACAAAGGTGGAAAAGAGAACAGATGGTTCCATTCTCCCCTTTAGAGATTATATCACTCCAATTAATAGGAAGAAAAAGGAAAATGTGCTATAGCATTCTGGTAATAAGGATATTTACATATAAATGTTCTTGTAGTCATAATTTGCTCATGAGGAAGCAAAATGTAATTAAAATTTACAGTGCTACTTCAGAGTTTTGGTTTGAATTGGATATCTTGTCCCCTGAAAAAGGGATATTACTGAATTCTTTGTCTACAGCTCCCCCTTGGGAAGCAAATTTTTAATTTTATTTTCATAATATTTTTCTTTGTTTGAAAGTATGAAATGTTAAAAGCAAACATTGAGAACAAAAGGTTAAATCACAGGCTACCTTAGTAAAGTAACCCTGCCATAAGTAGAGTAGCACATTATGAAAGATAGAAATTGTTTTGTTTCATTTTTGAATTTGGAGTTGAATTATTTTCAATAGAAAATATAAGGTACACATAAGCATTGATAAGCAGTTAATCAAGAAAACCAACAGTAGTGCCTAAGTGACTTTTCAATATGCTGACTATGTTTCTCCTATTTCTCTGATTCATTTTTTTTCCTTTAATGCTAGAAAAAAAATCAAGAGAAAGCCAACAGCATCTCTCATGTAGATGTGCTCCTTCTGTTGAAGAAAATAATTATCTCACTGTCAGAATCCCATTCAATAGTACAACAATGGCAAAAGAGAAACAAGCAGAGGAAAATAGCCATGTTTTTCTTTGAAGTTATACTGCTGGAGAAGCCAGTTTTCTTTTCAGAAATCCTCATACTGTAAAGCAACAACTGTTATTAAAAAGAAAAATGGTAGCACTAGATGGATACTTTTCCATCTGAGCAGCTCTACGGCTTTTCAACTGTGGTGATTTTAGAGAAGTAGAGAGAAATTTGAATTTTAATTAATCAAACTCATGCCTTGACAGGGATTAAATATAGCATTTAAATTTTATAGCCACTTATGCATTTATGAGCTCCAAAATTTCCTCCTAAAACAGCTTTGCTTGACTAAATGTTATTCTATTTTTTAAAATTTTATCCCTTTCTATCATATTTTCTCATTTTTATAGAAATCATAATTAATAGAAATAATCTTATTGTTAATATTCATATGTCTCTGTCAACTTACATAACTAGAATATAATTTAATCAAACTAGGATTTAGTCTTGTCTGAAATTTCTATAAACAGATGTTCTGCATTTAATGAGCATTTGAAAAGTTAATAAATCACAAATAACTTAATAAATTAATGAAAATGAATACAAGGCATTTCACTGTCTCTGGATTTGAATATGTTATGTAAATTTTATTTTTTTCCTATGTTGGGCATTCATGGCTTCTATCATTTTCTTAAGCTCTTCTTCTTCTTCTTTTTTTTTTTTTTTTGCAGAACCAGGGATTGAACTCAGGCCCTTGTGCTTGCCAGGGCAGCACTTATTCCACTGAGCCATCTCCATGGCCCCTATTTTGTTAAATCTGTATCTGCTTTAGGATACTAATCCTGTTTTTCACTGCATACACTATCTTTGTAGCCATCTGAGAAATTATTTCTGTTTTCTTTTCACCTGACAGGCTGGATTCTGGCCCCTAAGGCTGAGAACTGACCCATTCTGCCAGCAGCCCTCAGTGCACCTTCTATAGGCACGAACAAAACTGGAAGCTGCTAGATGGACCCAGCAATGGTTCTGAGCACTGAGCTCAGTTGACCCACCTGCAAGGTGTCTCCTGGCCAATTGCTCTCTCCTGCGGGATCACTAAGCACCCAGCTAGTGCAGTTCTTCTCAGCTAGTGTTCTCCTCCAGTGCTGTGTGTCTGCATGGAGGACTCTGGTGTTTCCAGCAGTCACCTTGTATCCAGAGCTTTAAACTGTCCCTCCCTCACAGTGAGTCTCAATGCATAGGGAAGACTTCATGGCCTACCTCCTTCTTCTTTGTTGAAGTTTCTCTGTTTGCTCCTGCATGGGCTTCAGGCCTTGCTTGAGGTTCTTCCTGGACCACTTTCCTCCCTCTTGCATTGCTATTGTGCAGTGTCCAGACTGTAGCTCTCAGAGAAGCTCCTTCTGCTCAGCTGTCTTCTGTCTCTGAGTTCATAATTGAATCATCCAGTCTAGGCACTTACCCAACTAGATTTGCACGCATGTCACAGTAACTTGAACACAGGATGGCAAAGCCATTGGCATTGGTCCAGAGTCCGGGGTTAAGCCATTTTTAACACTAAATCTTAGAACCATGAAAAGTCACGTAAATCATCTTAGATTTTTCCTATTTGCAGCAAAATGAAGGTAATACTCCTAAATGTACTGGAAAAGCTAATATAGATAACTTATGTGAAGTGTTTGTCATTGCTTTAAATATGTAGCATACAATATTTCTTTTATTAAGAATCCAAATTAGATCTCTTACATAAACTGAATTCATCTGTCTATACTTCACCAGTTATAAATGTTAACTAAAACTTTCATGTGTGGCCCATACAGTTTATTTGAATTTAATTTAATAAATTTGCACTGAGAACATAAAATGGCAAGGAATTACCATCATAGTTAGAAAATTTAAAATAGTTTTTTTTTATAGAAGCAACTTCACCTCCATGTTTTAGCATTGCAGTCATAGCTCAGTCTACAAACTTAAATGTGATAATTTGGGTGAAGTTTCCTGCATTTGTGTTTGTCTGGGGAAGATGGCTTATGATCCTGTTGGTCAGCTGACATGGAATTTGTGAATGGAAGCAAAATTTTGCTGCGTGCTTTTGTCTGAAAACCCAATTCTTTGCAAACACAAGCATTTGTGCACCCAGGTATTACTGGTATTACTGCTGTTCACATATTTCACCTGTCTGACTCTATCTCTGCAATTTATAGCAAAGAATATCTTTTTTTCTCAATCTAGTACTCTTTATTTTAAGTTTGTGCAAGCACACTGGGCTTAAATGACAGATCGAGGACAGTCCTATGGAATGTATTTGTGACTTTACAAAACACAGTGGCTCAGCCTAATTTTTAACACCTACAAATAATGGATCGAGTTAGAAAAGGATATTGTACAAATTAACTTCAGAATTTAAATGCCTGCATGTCCTTGAGACAGGAGAATTCCCACGGAATATTTCTTGTGCCATTGTTTTTCCAATTCTCTAGGTGCTTAGGGGAAAAAATAATTTATGTTTCTCTTTGGAGCTTGAAAACACTTGCATTATGGAATAAAATTGCCTTTCTAAGAAATTTGGCCTTTAAATTTAAAACTTTGTGAAGTAACATTTGTTCCAAAAGTCACACTGTCTAAACTTTAGAACAAAAGTTTCTATGGAGGCACCCTTCTACGTGTTCTTAAATATAGGCACTTTCTTATCTATATGATGAAGAAAATACAAAAGTATCCACCAATTAGGACCTTCTGAATTACAGAAAAGAAGGAAAAGGGGAAGTTGCAGAACTTAGCAGGAACCTCTTTCAGAAGTGAAGAACAAAGACATAAAATACAGTAAAAGGACAGTTGGAGACTTAGGTCAATGTAAAGGCTCTGGGTTCAATATTTTGTGGCACCAGAAATAAATTGTAAAAAAAAAAAAAAGAAAGAAAAACAAAGACAAAGGGCCAACCGAAAAGCTCAGTGGATTAAAGTACCTACAAGCAGGAGCAAGGGCTGGGGTTCGATTCCCAGGCCTGCTGTGCTGGCCCTGCACCAGGGCCGTGCTGAGACAGCAAAGGAGACTGGGTGTGGTGTGATGTGCCTGTAATCCCAGCTCTCAGGAGGCTGTAAACAGATGGATCACTAGGAATCCAATCTAGTAGTGAGACCCTGAAAACACTGTAGACCCTTCCCTAAAAAAAAGGGGGGGGGTGCCAAGGAGATGGCTCAGAGAATAAGCACTTGCCTGGCAAGCACAAAGGTCTGAGTTCAGTCCCTGGTTCCACAAAACAGAGACAGAGCGAGCGAGCGAGCGAGCGAGCGAGCGAGAGAGAGAGAGAGAGAGAGAGAGAGAGGAGCCAAGGATAAGGACAACAATAAGCAATGCAAATTCCACTCTTAAAAGTTAGCATGCATTTTTAAATGCTTTATACGTTGTGGATAGAAGTCCTTCCTCTGAGGGAAATTCAGCTATTATTTTCCCTAATTTTGGGGTTTTCTTTTTCCTCTGTTGATGATATCTTTTGATGTACAGAAACTTTTACAAACATCTGAACTCCAGATTCTTTGAAGTATTTCCTGTAGTTTTTGTTTACGAACTCTCTAGCTACTCTGTCTTCAACATTCCTACCCGTTTTCTCCCCTGTAGATTTAGAGTTTGTGTTTTAATATTTAAATCTTTGATCTATTTTGACCTTTCTTAAAAGCAGGCCCCCAAAATTCAAAGACTCAACCAAAAAATAGGCATTTCAGATAAATATGCATTTCTTGTTGAAGAAAGTATAAGTGGCAAATAAATATATGGAAATATATGGAAATAAATATATGGAAATAAAATATATAAGTTGAAGAAGTATAAGTGGCAAATAAATATATGGAAAAAATGTTTAACATCACTGGTCATTTGAAAAATGCAAATCAAAGTAACACTGAGATTCCATCCCACCCCAGAAATAGTGGCTATTATGAAGAAGTTAACCAATAACACATTCTAGAGGGACTTTTGGGAAAAAGGAACATTTCTCTCACTGTTGGTGGGAGGGCAGAGTGGGACAACTACTATGGAAATCAATGTGGAGATTCCTCAAAACACTGGGATTTGAGGTTCCATTCAACTCAGCTATTCCTCCCTTGGACATTATTCCAGAAGAACTGAAAGCTTCTTACCACAGTGATATATGTGCCCATCTGTACAGCAGCACCATTTGTTGTAGCAAAATTTTATAAACAACCCAAATCCCTATCAACTAAGGAATGGATTAAAAACAAGATGTGATTTTTTTATGCAATGGAGTATTATTCATCTGTAAAAATAACAAAGGCTTTTTATCAAGGTAAAGGGACACAACTAAGACCATTCTCATACGTAAAATAAACAGACTGGCTTGGGTAAACATCATATCGTTTCACTAATGCAAGGATCTAAAAGAGAAAATAAAATCTGAAACATACAATAGATATTGAAAGAGGAAAAGAAACTGTTCAAAGGGAGGGAACGACTTGGATGACGGAAAGGAGAGAAAGAAAGAGAGAGAGAGAGAGAGAGAGAGAGAGAGAGAGAGAGAGAGAAATAAGAAAGAAAGAAGAAAGAAAGGAAAGAAGGAAGGAAGGAAGGAAGGAAGGAAGGAAGGAAGGAAGGAAGGAAGGAAGGAAGGAAGGAAGAAAAAGAAAGGTGTTAAGATAGGCTATCTTGGAAAATTGTAGTGCTGATTTCTACAGGTCTACTGAAAGAAGCAATTAATGCTATTTTTCTCTCTCCTTAATTTGTATAAGTTTTGGGGACCAGTTTTGCATACTTATGTTTGGTAATTGGAATAACTAATTTGAAGACAACATTGTACAATAGAACAACCGCTGTATGATTCCTACTATTTTGTTTAGTGAAGTTCTGTATGGTTTCTAATACACACACACACACACACACACACACACACACACACACACATATATATATATATATATATATATATATATATATTTTTTTTTTTTTTTTTACTATTTTTTATTCTTTAAAAAAAAAAACAGTTAATACTGTCTCTTGGGGAGATGATTGGGAGTTTCTAAGAAAGCTGAACAAGTATGTCTACTACATGACACCGTAGATGTACTTGGGTATAAATGCAACAAGAATTACTCTTAGACACACACACGCACACACACACACACACACACACACACACTAATTAAAAACAGTATATTTTTCTACAACAGGTTGCATAAAATATAATGGATTTAGAACAAATGTATACTAGTAGAGCTCTGAGTGAAAAGCATATCTAGTTAGTCAAGAAACTGCACAAATTATTGTTGAAATGTTACAGATTAAGTTTATTAACACTGTATAAGTAGTAGAAGCAAAACTAAGTGCTTGCTTAGGTAAGCGCAGGTACCAGTGTTCGATCCTTGGTTCCCCCAGCCGCGCTGGCCCCACCTTCGGGTGCGCTGAGCCGGCGATGCAATCCGGGCGCGGTGGCGCGCGCCTGTAATCCCAGCACATGGGAGGCAAAAAGCAGGAAGATCGCTATGAATGTGGGCTGCATGCATAGTGAGACCCTGCACCAAAAAAAATAGAAAAAGACAAAAAACATAAAAACAAACATGTTGTATCTTTACATTGACTTTATAAAGAGGCCAAACTGCATTTCTTAGATGTCAGAGAAATAATTCCATCTATGTGAATACAAATTAAATATAGCATGACATAAGAATATATACATATATATATATATGTATGTATATATACACACATATATATACATATATGTATAATCTTATACTTACCTTATGCAGTCATGAGCAATGTTTGCCATGTTTTAATTAATTAAGCTTTTTGGTCCATTTTAGTTACATATAAGTGTCACATTCATTGTAGAAAATTTGTACCTGGACACAATATATCTTGAGACTTCTTTTTTCTCCCATTCCCCTCCCCTCCCTTTTAAGACTCTCCATCCTTATTTATGAAAGCTTTGTTTTCACTTTTCCTTCCTTTCTGTTTTTTTTTTCCTTCCTCTCTCCCTCCCACATCCCTATTTCCTCTTGAATATTGGAAGGAAATATTCTTCCTATCTCACAACACCTAGTTTACATTTCGGTCCCTATTTACAAGTGTGGTTGTGGGCACTAGGGAAACAATTCTATCTTCAATCTTTGTCCAAGTCCCTCACTTAGGAGTGCACTCATTTACCTAGAAATGTCATAAATTTATTCGTCATGACTGAGTAGCTCTGCCTTGTAGAAGAATACAGCATGTGTTCTTCACCTGTTTTTCAGGTGAAGCACATTTTGGTGGTTTTGAAGATTTAGCTACTAAAAACTGCGCTGCTCTAAACTTGAGGGTGTAACTGTTGATGTGATGTGAAGTTTTTAATTCTTCCAGGCAGATACCAAGAAAAGAGATAGCTGGGAGAAATGAAATCCCTAATTTTAGTTTTTTGATGAGTCTCCACACTGATTTTCATAGAATTTGCACAGTCTAAAAAATACTTTTTCAATAACAGTGGGGAAGGATGGCTTTTCCCTCCCACAAACACGCTAGCATTTGTCAATGGTTGATTTCTTGATAATAGCTATTCTTTCTGGACTGAGAGAAAAAACCTCACAGCAGTTTTAATTTGTATCTCTAGAATGACCTTTGAAATTGAATGTTTTCAAATATATTTATCTGCTATTTCTAGTTCTTCATGTGGTATGTATGCAGTCACTTCCGACACTCATTTTTCACTGGGTATTTAAAATTGGCGGTATGACTCTTTTGAGTCCTTTTTATGGTTTAGATATTAATCTATTCTGAAAGGAACAACTGGTAAAAACATTTTTCCATTCTGTCGTTGTCTCTTTGCTCTGTTGGTGATTTCTTTTGTTGTACAATTTTGTTTAATGAAATAACATACCAGTTTTTGACTCTTTGTGATGTTTCTCACGCAATTGAGGTTTCGTAGGTGAAATCTTTGCCTACACTTATGTCATCAAGAATTTTACCTATTCTATCTTATGTAAATTTAGTATTTCTATTTTAATATTTAGATTGTTAATCAATTTTTATTTTGGTTAGTGCATGGTGAGATATAATGGTCTCATTTTAATCTTTGGCATGTAGAAAGCCAGTTTTTCCAGCACCATTTATTAAAGAGGCTACTTTTCATTCAGAAATTGTGTTTGGCTCCATTGTGTGGAGCTCAGTGTGTCTGAAGTTGTTTCCGTATCTCCTAATTTGTTACACTGATCCTTGGATCTGCTTTTGTGCTGGTGCCATGTCATTTTTATCAGAGTAACTTTGGAGTATTCTTTCACGTCTGGGCTTATGATTCCCCTGCCTTGTTTGTACACTGAGTCTTTTTTTCCTATTGTAAGTCTCTTTTGGTTCTCAATGGGTTTCAGGCAATATCTTCTCTAATTATGTGAACGACATTGTTCATATTTTGAATGGTATGGCATTAAATCTAAGATGTGCAAGGATTTTGGAAATGCGAACATTATCACTACCTTGTTTCTTTCTACTCAAGAACAAGGAGTGTCACTTCTGATATCCTCCTCTATTACCTTTTTCAGTGTACTGTAATTTTCAATGTAAAGATGATTTCATTTCTTTGCTAGAATGATTCCTAATGTTTCATTTTTATAATGTTGCAAAAAGAGTGCTTTCATGCAATGTTTGACTCGCTGTGTCAACTTGGGAAGTTTAAAAGTATAAGTAAATCAGTAGTTTTACATCCTAGGGTGCAGATGACAGACTCTAGGTTGACAGTCTACACTCTAGGATGTTATCATGGTTGATTCATGTCCACTTGAGAAGTTTATAGGGGCAACTAAGTGACTCAGCAGGGGTCCAGGGTCCTCACTTTGTAAACAGTCAGCCTGTGCAAGAGAAGAGCATAGAGATGGGGGAACCGGGGATTGAACTCAGGCCCTTGTGCTTGCCACGGAAGTGCTTATTCTACTGAGCCATCTCCCCCATCCTATTTCTGCTCTTGACATTTTTATTGTCTTTAACCACCATGAACCCCTGTACCACGCCACGAAGCCTGGGAGCCAGTTGATTATGGACCGTAACCTCCATAAACTATGAGAAAGAGAAACCTATCTTTCATTTGTGGTGTAGAGGATTTTGTCTCAGCAACAAGAGAAAAATAACCAAGATATTTCTCTAATTTCTATCTCAGTGAGTCATTTTTGTCTATAGCAGTGTTATGGTGTTTGAGTGTTGACTTTGTATACAGCTATGAGACTGAATTTGAATATTAAATGTAGGAGATTTTGGTGGAGGTTTTGGGGTCTTTTATAGAGAGTACCTACCACCTGCAAATAATAATGATAATTGAACTTGTTCCTTTCCTTTCTTTATTGTTTTTATTACTTTCTCTTGTTTAATTCCTCCAGCTAATATTTCCAAGATTATATTGATTAGGAATGATAATAGTAGACATCCTTGTCTTGTTCCTGATTTTAATGTGAAAGCTTTAGTTTTTGAACATTCACTATTACATTTGCTGTTGGCTTGTTATAGATGTTTTTTGTCAGATTGAAAAAAAAAACAAACATATATTCCAATGTTCTGCAAGGTTTTCTTTTATAATGAATGAATGAATGCTGAAATTTATCAAATAACTTTACTGTGTGTATTAATATGACCATATGATTTTGGTCTTGGCTCTATTGATAGGATGTATTACACTTATTGATTTGCATATGTAAAATCATGCTTGAATCCCTGTATGAATCCTATATGGTCAGGGAGTATGATCTTCTTGATGATTTTCTGCCTTCTATTTTCCAGTACCTTATTGAGAATTTTTGCTTGCTAAAGAAGACTGGCCTGTAGTTTTTGCTGGTGTGTGTGTGTGTGTGTGTGTGTGTGTGTGTGTGTGTGTGTGTGTTTTGCTTTGCTTTGGTTGTCGGGATGATTGCCTCTAGGAATCACTTTGAAAATACTGGTTCCCTTTGAATTTTATAAAGAGTAGACCCTTCCCTAAAAATACAAAAAGAGAGAGAGAGAGAGAAAAAAGAATGGCATCATATCTTCTCTAAATTTCTTGTAGAATTCGACAGTAAATCATTGGTATCTGGGTTCTTCTTGGTAGATTTTTGAGTACATCTCCAATTTCACTGACTGATATTGAGTTACTTAGAAGTTTGAAAATGTAGATAGATAGATAGATAGATAGATGACAGATAGACAGATAGATGATAGATAGATACATAGATAGATAGATGATAGATACATAGATACATAAATAGATAGATAGATAGATAGATAGATAGATAGACAGACAATAGAGCAAGAGCAAGAGAGAGAGAGAGTGAGAAGAGCAAGAGAGAGA
>PVKA01021545.1:0-38512 GCA_004027165.1 Ctenomys sociabilis | reverse complement strand
TATCTATCTATCTATCTATCTATCTATCTAATCTATTATGTACCATGATATATATGGAAGTGAATGCAAGAGGATCTTTTGTGGCATAAGCTACTATTGTTTTTATATTACCAATCTAATGATGAGATCTTTGAGTAAACATACCCAAACTATAGGACCTTTCATATTTCCTCTAATAGTCAGCTGATTAGTAAACATTGGGAAAACACTGACACTTTCTAGCAGGGCCTTGACTAGAAATCTATGTTTATAGTAGATACTGGGTTGATAACCTTTATTTTTGTCATAAACATTGTGTATGATTAATGCTACACTGTTTGATTCTAGTGCCATGAAGCAAACTATTTCATTTGTGAGATTGGGAAGGTCACTTCTTTAGACTCAGCTCGCTCTTGTGTGCTAGTCCAGGCTACTCTGGAGTGTATGTGCAAGGCAAGAAGTATGTAAGTAAGACAGCTTTCAGACAGAATAAGTGAAGTAACCTCATGTATGCAAATTTTCTTAGAGCAGACCTTTTTTTCGAGTAGTATTTATGTGCTACTGAATAGCCATCATTTGGAAAGAAGAAACTATTTCTACTAATTTAATAACTCTAGAATGACTAAAATAGATTTTAAGTGTTAAAGACATATGATTTCTATGAATAAACTATGGATTTTTCTTTTCTTTTTTTCTTCTTTTTGGTGATCGAATTTAGGACCTTGGACTTGCCAAGCAGCCACTTAAGCTGCTGAACTATCTCCCTAACATATCACAGATTTCTTAAAAGCATAGTATGTGATAAATAAAAGTTCAACATCTCTCTCTGAAAATGTTTTTCTCTTATTAAATAAATGAAGCATGATTATTTCAGTTTATTTTAAAATCATATGTGGCAACACATTATTTCTTCTTTTCTTCATTTTGTGTACTCAGGGATATCGAGGGGAATAACTGTGATGCTCACCTAGTACGTAGACACATACATAGCAAGTGGACAAAAGACGTATGGAATAAATGCATGACACAAATTAACATCATTTATGATGTTTTAGAAACAAATATTTTTGAGATACTCTGCCCTTAGTAGTTGTACATTTGGAACCTCATATATTTGAATGTTGATTTTTAGTATTTATTTTTATTTTCCTAAATGACACGTTCCAATATTTTTAAAGAGAGCATCATTTTTGTCTCCATGTGTGTGTCAGCTGGAGAGACTAGAACGCGGGACTTTTAGCTTGATGGGCCTGCACTTGTGCCACTGGGCTATATCCCTGGCCCCATGTTCTAAAGTTTGATGATGCCTTCTCCACTGTGAGAGTTTTCTTATTCTGATATGTTATGTGTTCATAGTTAACACAAAAGATAACAATGGCCCCAAATCAAATCTTTTGGGTACTAAATTCCAAACATATTACACTTTGGAGTAGTTTAGGGGACATTATTGTAATAAAAATTTTCAGGACAGAAATCCAATGCAATTGATTTTAAAATTTGGAAATCAAACATGGAATTATAACCAAATCTTCTAAACTATTTGAACATTTTTCTGATGAACACACAATCAACTACACACAGACCTTTAGTATGTAATTTCCAAAAATTGTACATGCATGGCATATCATATTAGATTTTTCTATATTTCAATGGCTTCCTTATTGCCTTTTATATCACAAAGATATGGCTAAATAAAAAATACTATATAGACATAGATATTGGCCCGTCAAAGTTGCTAGAAATTTATTTTAGTTCTAGAAAGGGTTCTCTGAGAGAAATTACCTGTTGTTATTCATTCTACAAAGAGAAGCAAATCAAATAGGATTTTGAACAAAATACTACCCATATACAGGACATCATTGAAGTATCTAGTAGGCATGCTCGTTTGTGAGGCTTGGGGTGAGTAACACTATTCACCGAGGTCCCTCATGAAAGATTTGCTGGCCAGAACACAAAGGTTATTCATTTCTTTTACTTCCTGCCTCACCGACTACATTCTGGGACTTTATTATTTTTATTTTTTTTGTGTATTTTAGGGAAGGGTCTACAGGGTGTTCAGGGTCTCACTACTAGATCGGGCTTGTAGTGATCTGCCTGTTTAAAGCCTCCTAAGCTCTGAGGTTACAGGCACACACCACCACACCCAGTCGTAATTGCTGTCTCAGCGTGTCTTGGGGGTGAGGCCGGCACCTCAGGCCTGGAGATTAAATTCCTGGTCCCTGTGCCTGCTTGCAGGTGCTTTAATCTGCTGAACTATTTGGCCGGCTCTTAGGACTTTAATTTATTGTGTGTATATGACATTCAAAAATAGCACTTAAAAGTCTGTCCCCATCTTAGTCTTTATTGAGATATAATTGCTAAATGATACTACATATATTTTTAAAGGTATAAAGTCTCCTTTAGTATCATATATATATATATATATATATATATATATATATATATATATATATATATATATAATTTGTGAAGTGATTAAATATACATTGAAAAAAGCTGTCATCTTTATACAGATGCTTAACTCTCAACCCAAAGTAGTTCAACTCTGTTCTATGAAATTAATGGTTTCTTTTCCTATCTCTCCCTATTATACTTCAGTTAATATATGTATTTCACCAACCTTTGTATATTTACTACAATCTAGCAACTAACATGAATGATGAAGCTTCAAATGATATGCACACACATAGGAATAGACATAATTCCCTCCCTTTCTCTGTCTCTCTGTGTCACCCCCTCTTTCCTTCTCTCCATGCAAACACTCAGCTAGAATCCAGAGTGGCAGTTTAGAGTGAAGATTGAAAAACAAGAGTTTCTCATAGATAAAATAAGAGGGATATGAGCATGCTCAGTAATTTATCAAATAAAAGTATCTCAAAATGATGAGCTTCACACCTCTGTTACTTTGTGGAGATGTGAATTAAATCAACACTGAGATTACATCTCATCCAAGAAACAATGGCTATAGTCAAGAAGTTAACCAATAACTAAGGCTAGAGAGGCTGTGTGGGATGAGGAACTCTGCGTTCTCCACTGATGTTGGGAGCACAGACTGGTGCAAGCAGTGTGGGAATCAGTGTGGAGAATCCTAAAATAATTGGCATTAGAGGTCTTATTCAACCCAGTTATTCTTCTCCTGGGTATCTTCTTGGATTAAAAATATTGTACCACAGTGATACATGAACACCCATGTTTGTAGTAGCACAGTTTATAATAGCTAAATCACAGAAACAACCTAAATGCCCATCAGTTGAGGAATTGATAAAAAGAGACATGGAGATAGATAATGGAATACTAATCTGCCATAAAGGATGCAATTGAACTATTTCCAGGTAAATGCATGCACTTTGAAAACATTCTTATAAGTGAACTAAAAAAAAAAAAATGCATGTGTAAATATTGCCTTTCTCATGTAACAAACCAAAGGCATAAATAAGCACCAAAACATATACTAGGTATTTTGAAATAGGAAGAATTTATCCAAAAAGGACGCCTAACCAGAAGAGAGACAAAAAAGAAAAAAAAAAAGAAAGGAAAGGGGAAGGAAAAAATGAGAAAGTGAGGATAAAATGGAAACAAAGCTTTGCGAATAGAGACTGGAAGTAAAACTGAAAGATGAGAGGAGTGAGAAAAGAGGTGGAATCAAGATGTACAAGTACAAATTCCCTATGGTGAATTTGACCCATATGTATGTATAAATTGTACCAAAGAACATAACTGAGCATTTGTGTGTTGCTGCATTTCCTGAAGGACTGGGAGACCCACTTATGCGAAAGAAATGTTGAAGAACATCAGTTTTGAAACAAGTAAGATGCCCAGTATTGGAGGCCTCAATATCTAGGCCACAAAGGTGAACCATAGTTTTTCTGAAAGTCAGGCAACATTCAGCATAGATGTTATGTTAATTACTTTTTTACTAGTTGCTGGGACAAATATTCCACACTCAAAATGAAGGAAGGAAAGATTTATTTAGCTCATGGTTACTGGAGATTTCAGTCCATATTCTGCTGACTCCAGCAGTTCATGCATCAGAAAACAATGAAGAGCAGAGGAGGAGGAGCAGCTGCATTATCCATCAAGCCTCTTTCTTCTGTGCTGACTGCAAAGACCGGTGCTCCATGTCAAAGATTGGAGCTCCTCCAAAGTGGTGCAGCTGTGAAGGTCAAGCTCCTCCGAAGACGGACTTCTCCTTGGATGTGGGGCAAGGTGGCAGGAAGCCAGGCAGGGTCGCAGCAAGCCTTTCTCAATTCTGGATCTGATTCAGCCAAGTTGACACAATGTATCAACTAACACAATCCACCCTATGTCAACTTGGTAACTAGACATATACTTTTTTAAGCCAATTTTCAGGTACATGGACATGCTTAAACACTTTACAAGTTGAACACTGTATAACATTAGAACTATGACATGTTACCCAGGGTCCTCCAAAGACTCATGCACATCTATTTATGCAAAAGACATTTTAGTCTATCCTAAAAGTTGCCAAAGTCCTAACAGTCTTGACAATGCTGAAAAGTACAAGTCCCAAGCTTCCAAGATCTAAGGCAAACTTTTAGCTGCAAGCTACAAATGAAAAGTTAAACACTTCCAACTTTCAAACGCACAAGATAAGCATTGCCATTTAAAAAAGTATGAACAGCAGAACACAAACAATTGGGACCAGAACAAGCCCAAAGTTCAGAAGGGCAAATGTTAAGTCCTGTAGTTCCCTGTGGACCATTTAAAGCAACCTGAAATGATTTGTGAGCTCCAAAGCGGTCCATGGCTCCACCCCTGAGGCACCCCTGCTGGTAGCTCCTACAGCTTTTCTCTCAGGCCTGGTTTGCTCCCTTTTTGCACCTTTTCTTAGACCATCTACATTTCTGGCTTTTTCTAAATTTTTGACATTTCCACTGAATAGGATTATTATTCACAGCTTCATACACTACCCTCTCAGGGGGCACACTGACTGGCCTTCTGAAATCAAGATGAAGCCTTTTTAACCTCAGAGATCTTGTATTTTGCATGTGCCTAAAATCATCACCATGCGGATGATACCAAGGTCTGCTGTCAGCTGGAGCAGTATCCAGGTTTTCTTCTCTATTGGCTATAGGGGTCGAGTGCCTAGATGGCTGAGCAATCTGACCTTGATTCCAAGAAAGAAATTTGCTATGTTGGCCCAATTCTATAATCTGGTATGGCCACCACCTCCGTTCTGGAACCTGGTGTGACCACCACCTCCATTTTGGAACATGGGACTCTGCGACTTTTTCCTCAAAGCAGAGTCCCTCACTCTTGCAACTATGAGGCGGCAAAGTGCAAGAACCTGACACCTCCTGTGATGTCCTCAGGACATCTTTTTTACTCTCCTGTTTTTTCTCAGCTCTGTCCTCACAGTCTACAGCCTTCCTGGCATTTCCTTTCTGGCCAAACTCACAATATTTTAAATCACCCTTTTGGGCTGTTTGTTCTTTATTCTTAACTTAAATCTGGCTGAAAGCTCCCAACATTAACCACACCACTGCCCCAATATTTGGCTGCTTTGAAATTGTTTTTTCAAGATTAACTAGTCCATTGTGCTTAATCTCAGTCTCAGGCAAAGACTCTGGACAGGAGGAAAATGCAGACAAATCTTCTGCCAAGCCATTACACAAATCATCTGCAGTCCAACAACCAACACTGTCTTCTTCCCAGCAGAAACCTCCCCAGCCAGGGAGTCAGACTTCCTATCAACACAATGGACTGAGCTCTACTCAGAAGCTCCCAAACAGAACAGCTGAAGCTGTTTCAGTGTTTGGCTCATAGGCGATATCTCTGAACCTTTCCTATCTCTTCCCATAAGCCTTTTCTAAAAGCTTGTAATACACATTGTCAAATATAGCCACAGCAATGACCCCACTCCTGGTACCAAATTGTCTTAGTTACTTTTTACTAGTTGCTGGGACAAATACCCCACACTCGAAGGAAGGACAGGTTTATTTAACTCTCAGTTATTGGAGGGTTTAGTCTATATTCTGCTAGCCCCAAGGCAAATGACATCACTTCACGCATCAGAAAACAATGAAGAGCAGAGGAGGAACAGCAGCTGCGGTGTCCATCAAGCCCCTTTCATCCTTCTATGCTGACTGCAAAGACTGGTACTCCATAGTGAAGATCTTAGCTCCTCCAAAGTGGCACGGCTGTGAAGATCAAAACTGGGACTTCATGAAGTGTGGCAGGGAGACAGGAAGCCTTTCTCAAGTCCTGGCCCTGCTCAAGTGCAGGTCTAGTCTGAGAACTGCCAGCTAATTCAGCCAAGTTGACACATGTATCAACTAACACAGATGTAAACACGGATCTTAGTTGGTCATCTATTTGAAATGTATTAGGTATCAGAAATGTATTAGGTAGCAGATTAAACCATCTGCTCAGGCAGACACAGGACATTACACGTCTGTAATCCTTGTGCTTGGGAGGCTGAAAACAGGAGAATTACTATAGTCCAATATGTGTAGTGAGGCCCTGTAGACACTTTATGAAATACAAAAAGAGAGAGTAGAAAGAAAGAAGGAAAGAAAGGAAGGAAGGAAGGAAGGAAAGAAAGAGAGAGAGAGAGAGAGAGAGAGAGAGAGAGAGAGAGAGAGAGAGAGAGAGAGAGAGAGAAAGATCCAAGGGTTTTATAGGTAAATGAATACAACTCAAGACCTTATTTATAAGTGAAATAATTCAAGCTCACATATGTAAACATTATTTTGTCCCTCTAATGTAATAAACTGAAAGAGTATTCATAAGGATCTGGAAGGTACAACAGATAAAGTAAAAGGAAACTGTTCAAAGGGAAGAACAGCTGGGATGAGAAAGTGGAGAAGGAAGGTTGCAATGAAGGGAAAGTACATATACATTGAATATGCACAGAATAGCTTGCATAGATGTACTGCTGATTTGTTCTGGTGTATTTCTAACTTTGGGCTTTGCTATGGGCTTGTTCTTTATTACTATTACTGCCTTTAGCTTATTTTTCTTTTGTCGCATTCCACACACACTTATTATCTTAGTTAATTTTTTTACTCATTGCTGGGACAAATACCTGACACTCAAAATGAAGGAAGGAAAAGTTTATTTAGCTCACAGTTACTGGAGGGGTCAGTCCATATTCCACGGGCTCCAAGACAAATGATGGTAGTTCATGGGTCAGAAAACAGTGAAGAGCAGAGAAGGAGAAGCAGCTGCACTGTTCATTCCTAGCTCTTCCAAAGTGGTGAAGCTAGGAAGGTCAAGCTCCTTGGAAGACTTAGACTTCTCAACGGAAATGGGGCAAGGTGACAGGAAGCCTCCTTCAATTCTTGGGTCCTTCCCATCTTCAGGGCTAGGCCCCCATGCTGAGAAATGAGGGAGCATATTCAGCCAAATTGACATAATGTATCAACACTCTTATCTAACTAATTTTCTGATCCATCATCTTCAAACAGATTGAGTGAAGTCAGAGGACTCTGTCAGTGATGTCCTCTGGGGACATCTACCAGAGGGCACAGGCCAGGCACAAGTCACTGCTTTAAGAGCTATCCACATGCACAACGTACTTAATCTGGTTTATAGTTGACTTTAAATTAGAGTATGTTCCATGTAGTATCAAAAAGTGTCTCATCAATGTCTGAAAGAAGCCTTTTCAGAAATCTCTAACCTAATGTTCTCTCACAAACATCCTTTGTGAAGCCAGCAATGGGCTTTAAATTAGTTGTTCAGATCACCTGATAGGCAAAACTGGTCAACCAATTAAAAAGAAGAAAAAAGTTTAACCAAGATCTTGAGGACTGAAGAATTGGGAGAGGGCAAGGAGAAAAACTAGGAAGCATGACAGCGGTAAAGCCATACATTTATCCTCACAAGATGGTAAGACAATGATCCTGAAAAAACATCAGCAGGTTTTTGAAAGCTGAAACATTAGCAGTTAATTGGTAGGATTCTCACCCTGACTATCTATATATGCTGATACTTGTGAAATAAGCAACTGCATTTAAGATAGCAATATGTAATACTAGGGCCATGCTTGAAATGCTTGTCATTCTGGTCTTCTAAATATGTACTGCTTTTCATGACATACAAATTATTGCCATAACGTCTTTCTAGTAAATGTGTGTTTAAAAAATAAAACAGAGTAATAAATGAAAAAAAAGGACAAGAAAAAAAAGTTACAGGACTATGCTTCTACAGAGCTGTATATGGTTAAATTTTTAAATCTCTATGTAAAAATATGTAAGTTTTAATTATATTTCTTAATATTTTTAATTTTTTCTTCATATTCTGTAGGAGCTTACAGTTTAACATGTCAATACTTTATGAAAAATACATGTTTCATCTTATGCCTAAGATGTTTGATATTCAGACAGATAGTTAACTTAAACCCAACTGCATATGTTGTAGGGTAATAATAAGGTTCTCTTCTGAATGGTTAACAATTTAAGTTTGCAGTCCAAAAATTAGAGAAAAGGAAGGGCTGCAAGGACAGTCTACATTTTGGCCCTAGCCTTTCAAGGTCAGTGAAGACTCAGACATAGAAGAACCTGTACTGTAACATCATATAACTCAGATGGGTCCCAAATTTTATGATCAAGGAGATTATGAAGCCACAGAGGAATGGGATTGATGATCTATAGTGTGCCTAAGGAGAATCACATGGAGAGAAAACTTTCTCTCAGGCTTTCACAGAGAACATATTAGTCAAGCAATGGCCATGACTCATCCACATGGCTAACACTGACAAAGGATTTAAAAACTGCGATACAGCGTTTCAGGATAAATCTTGAGGGGACTTAACTGACCTTGTCAGATACAGAACTTACATTTCTTCTTGTATAGGTCTTGCTTCATCTTGGTCTTAACCATCCAGCAGAAAAGTATAGAAATTCTGTATGAAAAGTGAAGCCATGTTAATATGCTGAGCTGTGGAAGGCTCAGGTCAAAAGATTCAGACATTGCCATTCATGTGGATAATTCACTACTATTGTAGACTACTGGACTATGTTGGAATATTTTGCTGAATTCATGTACCTACAATGTTTGGATGGCAATTTAATATCCATCTTTGAAGCCGGGCGTGGTGGCACATGCCTGTAATCCCAGCACTTGGGAGGCTGAGGCAGGAGGATTGTTGTGAGTTCGAGACCAGCCTGAGCTACAAAGTGAGCTTAAGGCCAGCCTGAACTGCCTAGTGAGACCCTGTCTCAAAAAGACAAAAAAAAAAAAAAAAAAAAAAATCCATCTTTGATAAAACTAAACAAAAAAAGCAGATATAAATGAATGACAATTTGCATCTGGATATACAAAATAGTTAGTATAGATATATAGTTACTTTCCCTTAATTGGATAAGAAGAAATTTTTATGCCGATAGTATTTGGGGGACCAGGGAGATGGCTCAGTAGAATAAGTGCTTCCCTGGCAAGCTCAAGGTCCTGAGTTCAATCCCTGGTTCCACCATAAAAAAATAATAATAGTATTTGGACAGGATATCATGTCTACATCTTGTGCTATTAATGATTACTACAAAGAGAGCAATATGCAATGTATTAATTGTTGTAACTCTCCTGTTACGCTGTTTTGAAACTGTCTCATTAAAATGTTTTCTCAATAAAATTAATTTTAAAAATATGGTTTATAGTAAGAAATATTTCTAGAGCACCAGCCAAATAGCTCAGTACACTAAAGTGCCTGCTTCAGCAGAACTCAGCAGCTACGGTTGGAACCCCAGTGTGCCATGCTGGCCCAACTCCCAGGGCATGCTGAGATGGCCATGGAGACTGGGAATGGTGGCTTGTGCCTGTATTCCCAGTGCTTGGGAAGCTGAAAAACAGAGAAAATCACTACAAGTCTGATCTATACAGTGAGATCCTGTATACTCTGTAGATCCTGTATTAAATTCAAAGAAAGAAAGAAAGAAAGAAAGAAAGAAAGAAAGAAAGAAAGAAAGAAAGAAAGAAAGAAAGAAAGAAAGAAAGAAAGTTTTTTTATGTCAGGACCAGGGATTGAACTCAGACCCTTGCACTTGCCAGGGAAGCACTTATGCTACTCATTATTTCCCCAGCCCAAGAAAGGTTTTTAGAGATGAAGTAAAACTCATGCACACCCACTGCAAATATGTCAGGCAAATTTCTTACACTACACATTTGACAAGAAAAATAGTGTTCCCTAATATTTTGTAACAACCTATAAGTTGAATACATATATTGTTAAGGATTGAATTTTTGTTTCCCCACAGAAGTGTAATCATGATTTAATTGGAATTGGAAATGGCACCTGTGGGAATTAGTGTTTAATGTGATTGTGAGGATGGGGTTCTTAATATCTGTTTAATACATTTTCTTTTTAGAAGATAAAGAAGTATGGCTGATTGCTAATATTCACCTAGTTTTCAGGGACTGAGAATTACTGTGTTTTGCAAAAGCAAATAACAGCTATCAAAAACAGAATAATGTCAATAGAATGAGGTCATTTTTTTCCACAAATACTATTGATGTACTGAAGTGATGTAAAAATAATGTCAAGGGTATATACTATGTGAAAAACTACAGAGATGAGGTTAGGACCAGTTATCCAATTGTTATTCTCAGTTAAAAACTGTAGACACCAGTGCCATAGCCTGCTAGTTTCAGCGTATATGGGAATAATCTTTAATAATAAATTCCACAGAAGCCAGCTTGTCTGTCTTCTGATGATGCAGTGAGTCAGGAATCCACAAGACAGGAAAAGAAGGCTTTCACCCAGAAGATTTTAACTTGTCAAAATAATGTGGGAAAATGTACTTTTGTTAATTAAACTACTAAATAATGACAACTCATATAGCTAAGCCAAATATCACTGCCATTGTTTAACAAAAGAATATTGCATATGTAATTTAAATAATAACAATGATCTGAAAAAGGAATACAGGTTCTTTGGCTTATGGGGAGGATTTCCTAAGAATTCATCTGGGATTGGATTAAAGTCATGAAAATAAAGGGGTAAAGAAAAACAAAGATTTGTTTTGTTTTGTTTTTTGTATTTTTATGGAAGTGTCTAGAGGGTATTCAGGGTCTCACTACTAGATTGGATTTGTAGTGATCTTCCTATTTATGGCCTCCCAAAAGCTGGAATTACAGGTGCATGCCACCACGCCCAGTCTCAAATGCTGTCTCAGTGCACCCCAGCAGTGGAACCAGCACAGCAGGCCCAAGGATTGAATTAATATATATTCTTAATGTCTATATCATTGACAGTGATTTTGGACAGAAGAAATTATTCCTCACTTATAAATGGTACTGATAAATGTGAGTTAGGCAGTCAAATTAAGAGACAAAATGAAAAGTTAGTCAAAATATTGAATAGTACCTAACATTTAAATACATGTTTTTATGGCCAAGGTATACAAAGAAAAAGATTTAATACAGGACATATAATTTGTAGGATTATTTTATAATATTCACCTAAAGAATATTAGTCCACTCACTACAGACCCAAAGCATCCAGCTGAGGGCCTAGGTCCCAAGGCAATGTCCTTCATGCATTCAGCTGAAGACCAGCAGTCCTTGACAATGTTCTCCATGAATCCAATTGGAGTTCTAGAGCTCTTATGATGTCTCATGTAAGTCTCTTTCAAGGATCTTATCCGGAAGGCTCAAAGGTCAGTGGTGAAGGCTAGAAAGTCTGATCCAGTGGAATCAAGGGTATGTGCCTAAAGGCCATGTAATCTGCACTGGAACCTGGAGGTGATGCTCAAGATAAGACCAGTGCTTCTCTGCAAAGAACCACAGCCATCCCCAGGGACAGAAAGACCCCGAGCTCCTCCTACAGTGAGAACAGATGAGTGCCTATCACGAAAGCAAATGCAACAAACTTCTCCAGGAGAATCAATGGCACACAGCTTGCTCTCCAGTAGTCTTTTTAGGTTGTCGGCAACAATCTCCAGTGCGCCTTCCGTGTCCAGCATCATGCTGAGTCAGTTCAGCTGTGTGTCCTAAGTTGCCCATCAGTTAATCCACCACAAATGTAAAGGTTTGGAACTCAATATGCTTGATTAGGAAATCTGATAAACCAAGAAAACCTAACAAGCCTAATCTGTGAACTCACACATAGATAGGTATTGGTGACAAAAAATTAGACCCCTAAAAATGTGTGACCTAAGTATGGAAACTAAAGATTATTTTTTCTAAGTAGTCAATTTAATGGCATGATAGATGCTTGCATGGACAGAAGAGCAATGACAATATCAAATTCCTTTCTTATGAATTGAAATCCGCTCTGTGAAAATGGCTTCATTGCAGTTCTTACGAGGCCACAAAAAACTCACAATATTGAGTGGCATATCTTTTTTGCCTATTTTGTCAAGGGGTCTCTGAAATGTACAACCGTTCTGAACTCTTTAGATGTTTACATTACTGAAAGGTTGATTTCATTCTTTGTTTTGCCTGTCTCCAAGGATTGGTTATTTTCCTATCTCAGGGGCTTTCTTTTTCTTTCCCCTATAATACATTGTGTACACTTTTTTCACATTAATTTCTAGGCTTACAATAATAAAATCAATGTAGCTGAGGGTATGGTATTTCCATCTTGCAATACAATCATGATTTATAGAATATTTACACTCTGTGTCTGCTAACTGTGTTGAGGAATGTTGTGGCCGAAAAGAAGGAAGGATATATGATGAATCAAATGGGTCCTATCCTAAAGAACTTCGACAGTGGAAGGGACTGCAGAGAAGCTCATGTTGCAGCACATGCAAGAAAGTGGTGCTAAGTGAGCATTAGCACTTTTAATGACAGAAGAAGGGAGGCTGTGAAAGTTGTGAGCCTAACCGGCCTTGTCCTAGGATGACACAAAGAAGAGGTGAGTTCAAAAAGCAGAATTTTCAAGCATTTATACTGAAGTGGATGCCACTTGAACATATACTCATAAGTGAAATAAACCAGACACACATGCATAAATATCATATAGTGTCCCTGGTATAACAAGCGAAAAACAGAAATACAAAAGGAAACATACAACAACTAAAATCAATTGAGTCAGATAAAGCAAAGTGAATGGCATATGCTGCAGGATACTAATCAGCTTTTCTTCTGGATGATTAACAACCTAAGTTCACAAGTCATAGTTGCAAAAATAGAAGAGCCACAAGGCCAGCCAACATTTTGGCCCTAGCCTTTGAAGGTCAGCGAAGACTTAGGACATAGGAGAACCTGTACCACAACATCATGAAACTCAGTTGAGCTCCAAATTTTCTGAACAAGGAGATTATGGAGCCACAAAGGAAAGAGATTGAAGTTCTATAGTGTGCCTGGGGAGAGTCACATGAACAGAAAACTTTCTCTCAAGCTCTCACAGAGAGCAAACTGGTTAAGCATCGGCCGTGACTCATCCAAATGGATGACACAGACAAAGGATCTACAGAATAATGTACAGGACTACAATATAAACCCTGAGAGGACTTCATTGACAACATAAGAAATATAAAGTTCATGTGTTGGTATATAAGTCTTGCTCTATCTAGGTCTTAACCATCCAGCAGAAAAGTATAAAAATGAAGTATACATCGTGGGGCCATAATATTAAGCTGAGCTGTAAATGGCTGCGGTCGACAACTTCTTTGAATAACTCACTATTGTTGTGGAATGCTGGACTGTGTTGGATTGTGTTGTCGAGTTCAAGCACCTATGTTAGTTGAATGACAATGGAGTGCCCACCTTTGACAGGTGTAGACAAAGGAAGGGGTATAGAAAGAAAAAATCATGATGTGTGTGTATAGACAGTACAGTTGGGATAGATAACGCTGTGCTTCTACATAATCCTATGAGAGGCAAGATTTGCACTAAGGGTGGTTGGAAAGAATATTATGTCGGCTTCTAGTACTGTGGTCATCCACTAAGAAAATAATTATAGAATTTTTGATATAATTCAGGTATGAAAAATAAGATAAGTAAGCAGCTACACTCTTAATTTACTGATAGACATTTGCTAAAGTAATATCTGTATATATAATATCATATATGCACCTTGTACGATACTAAAACATTATGAAAACAGTTTGCAATGTATTAATTTATTGAATCTGTCTTGTTAAGGTGTCTGGAAACTGTCTGATTGATATTTGTACTTCAATAAAATAAAGAACAAATTAAAAAAAATCAAAACCAGCAGAGAACGGGAATGAGCAAGGTCATAATCAAACAGATTCGCTCAGCAAAACACCATGCGGAAAATGACTGATCCCTTGAACGATTACATTGAACTCCAAGAGAAAACAAGTGAATGATCAATGGCACTCGTTGAAATTCAAGCTGAGGGATCTTATGTAGGAGTCTGGAAAGATAATGGAAATTAATTAGGATTTGAATCAAAGTGTACATGTCAGAGGACAGGGTATGGTTAGAGCCAATGGGCAACTGGATAGGGGAAAAGAGATAAGGGTGTGGTAGGTGAGTGAGGAGCCAGATACAGTTAACTTGCAGGTGAAGCAAACAGTTGAAATGTCATAGTGTTCTCTCTTGGTCCTTTTCCTTTCGCACATCTCTATGAGTTGACATGACATATGCTTCGGAGGTTTTTCCTCTGCTATTTGCTTTTCTATTCTGAAACCAGGAGAGAGCCAAAGCAAACCCACAGCTACCTGAGGAGTTAACCTTTGAAGTTGTCTCTGCAAACTAGTTTATTTTCTTATCAGTTCTGAATTGGGCTTATATATCAGGCAAAGTTGTTGCTACTGGCCAGCTTCTGTTATTCAGTTTTCTGATAATGGCAAGTGGTGACAAAAATCAATCAGTTTCTACCCCCACTCCCAACACACAATACATGGAAAATAAATGTACAACTTATATTTTACTCACTTCTGTTAGATTTGTTCCTAAGGGGAAACAGCTCTTACAAAGGACAATAATAGAAAATAGATTTTCTGCTTTAATAATCTTGGAAGATAAACATTTATATTGATCATGACTGGTATTGATTATGAGTTTCAAGGTTTCCAACAAATTTTTACTGGTTTCCTAACAGTAAATGCTCATAAGAGTGACTTAATGGAAGATAATATTTCTGATCCTTTTTTCATGGAGGGGAAATATTTCTCCAACTTTCTCTAGCCTTTAAACATTTATGACTCTGATATTTCTATCTATCATTTATTTTCAGAAAATCAGTTGCCTTCAGCATATTTCCACTCTTTTTTGTTGTTTCTCAAACATCAACAGTGAAACTCCCCACTGGTCATTTATTTAATAACTTATAAAATTTTTTGTCCTGACTTTGGCTAGAAAAGTTTGTTTCCAGTAATGGAATGGTGGTATTCCACTATATGTACTATCAGTCAATACTGCATTTTGATTGATGATATCCAGTTATAAAGATCAAAGTTATAAATTCAAAATTATCTTTCACTAATTTTCTCTTGTCTTCTCTATCTTTCCATCTATCTATTCATAAGACCTAATCTAGTGTATTTTAAGAACTTCTCTACAGTTCTGGATCTCCTTTCCACATTGTCTTTCTAGTAATTCATGAAAGTTTTCATTAACTTCGATTCCCTGCCACTAGCATCTTCTCTAATATGCCATTCTTCACCACCTCCTAAATAAGAAAAGCAACCATGCCCCTCTTCTTACATCCATTGTCTCAAAATTTAACAGAATGAATCCATTTCTAAACTAATTATACTGATATTACTACCTTGAAACTTTTCCATGTGACTTTATGGATGCTTTTACCTATTCCACCCATCCAACAAATTGCAAATGTTGATGAAGTATTGAACTCTTAACCCATGGGAGAATTTCACTTATGTTCTCTTAATGGTATTTATATTTTTAGATTATTTAATAACTTTGATTATTTGGAAGAACCCCCTATGATTTATTAAGAAAAGTGACATGATTAATGTTGTACATTATTCTTTCTTTAATATGATTTTACAAGTGAGAAAAGCACCTGAATTTAATCATATAATTACAGTGAGCCTCAAGGTTGGATGTAAAGCAGCTCAGAATGGAGCTGGGTGTGCAGTTTCTCTAATGTTACAGAGAGCTACTGGCTACTCCATTTGGAGGAAGACTGTCACCTTTGTAGCTAATTTGAAGAAATTACCAAAGGCAGTAATAAGCTCTGTTAAACCTTTTTCAAGAGATCAAAGCAGCTTCATAAGTGCCTGGATTTGATTTGATTGTAATTAATTTTAATACATATGCATCAGTTTTACTGGAAGCAAACTTTCCATCCAAGGTGATCCTCTTAACTCCCGAATACTGATTCTAGGTGTCCTTTCCTTTTTTTTTTTTACTTTTAAACAAATTTTCCATGCTATTGGTCCATTATTTTAAATTAATGTAACTGAAGCTGCTCTATACATTTACAGCTGGTAGTTTGTTGAGTAGTACAACCTCAAAGGTAAAACTTATCCCATAGTAAGCCAGAAATAAAATTTCTCAAAAACATATATGAAAAAATCCACCCTCCTTCGGCAAGCTCAGGGACAAGGGTTCAATCCCTGGTCTGCACACCGCACTGGCACCACCCCCAGGGTGCACTGAGCCTACAGTCGTGTCTGGGCATGGTGGCACATGCCTGTAATCCCATTGCTGGGGAGGCTGAAGGCAGCAGGATCAATCACTACAAGTCCAGGCTGCATAGTGAAACCGTGAACCAAATGTAAAAATCAATTAAAAAAAATACTAGTTAAAGAAGATTGTTGTGTTCATAATACAATAAACTCTAGCATTAGACTTCGGATAACTCGTTAGGGATCAAAATGCATTATTTAAACTCCTTTATTACTAGCTACTTTCTATGAAAACATATATGTAAATATCTACATATCTTACATGGTTATATATGTGAATAATTGGGATTCCAGTGAATACATTTAGTGTGAGGCATAAGAAACACTACATATTTTAAAACTTGTGTGCAATTATAATCACCATGTCTAAATTGTTTTCTTCTGTCTGCTAAAGAAAATGCCATTAAAAAATAATGAAATGATAAATTTTTAATAAATATACACATTTTTACAAAAACTGAAAATAAGGATTTATGTGTTAGATGGAATATTATGACAGCCTCTCCCTTTTCATCAGAGTAAATCCTGTGTGTCTCTTTTGCCAGATTGTATGTTACTGGGGTTTACATATATAAAAATTCTACAAAGCAGATGTATTTGTTTGAATCTGTGGTCATAAACAGAGAAAATATATTTGTGATGGGAATACAAGTCCTACCTTGGGCTGGACAAATAGCTCAGCTGATTAAATCTCCTGCAAGCAGGCTCAGGAACCATGGGTTTGATCCCCAGGGTCTACTGTTCTGGCCCTGCCCCCGGGGTGCACTGAGACAGCAATTGAGACTAGGTGTGGTGGTGTGGGCCTGTAATTCCATTGGGAGGCTGTAAATAGGCAGATCACTATGAATCTGATCTAGTAGTGAGACCCTGAACACCCTGTAGACCCTTCACACCTGAAAAAAAAATACAAAACAAGACAAGCACAAGTCCTACCTGTTCTTCAGTTCTCACTCATGTGTCATGAGCTCATAGCTACAAGTAGAATTCTAGTTATCAGAAGCTGATGAATATGGGTATAGTACAAATGGCAAGATGTTTGTTACCAGTTACAATGCTGTAGTTATAGGAGGAAAATATTTAGGGTGGGTTGATTTTGACTGTAGCTAGCAATGATAAATTGTTCATTTTAAAAGATAAATAGGATTTTGACTATGTTCAGCATAAAGAAATTCCAAAAATGTAAGAATGACCAGTATGCAGATTACACTGATTTTATCACATTATGAAGGGCATTGACCAAAACATCAATCATTACCCATAAAAATGCGTACTTATGTATTACCTAAGATGTATAAACATTAAAAGAAAAAGAAAGTACAGAAGAAAATTTCTACTATCATTCCATCATATCTATAAAGACTGATTTGTTCATCTCTAATTCTTATATAGTTTTCTTCATCTTACCCCACTAGCTATTACTTAAGCTTAAGAAAATTAATATGTTTCTTAATTTTTTTCTGATTTTTACTTCATGGACATCCAAATTTCTTGTTCTGAGCCACACTGAGGGAACAGGCATTGTCTTTGGCTGCTTGTAACATACAGTCAATGTATACAAGCACAAACTCCTCTTTGAAGATATTTTTATCATTATACTTACCTGCCAGGGGAGATACCATGATCCAGAAGCTGTTTTTCTCAAGGTGAGGCTTACCCAGTAAGGTAAGGCTTTCCAGATGTGTTGACCCCTGCAATTTCCCAAAACATGGGAAACTTGATTGCACAATTTGTGGTAGTGGGGGACTGCCTTTGCTCTTTACCCTTTTGAAAAGATGAAGATATTCTTATTAATACAATTAAAATACGACAAGCTAAACATTAAACTAGTGAGGTAGTTGACCTTGTTTTTGGGAAATTAAGGCATCACTATCAGGCTCAATGGATGTGGTACCCTATTTAATAATGAGAAAGGGCAGGAGTGTGTCACCCTAAATAAAAAAAGGCGTGTTCACAGGCACAAAGCTGCACTGGAAGTTGTAATATTATTGTTGGCAGTTGTAAGGTTTCTCCTGCCAAGTCACGCAAGTGTTTCTATGTGTGTAAATGTCCAGGCTGTGTGTTATGGACAAGCAGCATAGAGCTCGCACTGTCTGGCATTGCAAGGCTTCCTGTTGCCCTTTTGTAATTTGCACTGAGACAACAGTGCAATAAAATTGTGTGAAAGAAATATTTCTAAAAAGCAACAAATGATATTACAAATCTATGTTCCTGTGGGGCCAGACACACTTCCAGCTGTTGGGGACTGGATGTAGACCATGGACCATGGGTTGGACGACGTTGGTGCAAATGGTCCAATGCTTCCCATGGATAAACGCACTCTTCATTGTTTATCTATTTTCTCTAATTAAACATGTTCTTTGTATAGTTTTTTTGGTAAGTATGGCTTTTGTAAATATGAATTTGTGAATAGTAAATGTGTTGAAATGACTTTTTGTTTATTGGTCTATTTTTTCTGTTCAGTTGTTTACATTATTTTACACTAAATTGCTTTTTATTCTTTTTTATGTTTCAATAGTAATTTGAGAAAATGTATTTGCTCCTGAATTTCATTTCCACAGGTCGCTGATTTATATTGCCTGACTGTATTATACTTTGGCCACCTTGGTACTCAGGGGCTCGTGCGTCACATGACTTCTCCAGTCTGACTTTTCAATTACACCTTAGAACAGTGACAAAGTTGGACCTATTGACCTATGCACTTGTTTTATAATAATTTTGTAAGTCAGCTCTATTTCTATTCTCATTTATGAAATTTCCAGGTGAACTATATGTCATAGATGATTTTATGTGTCTAGGATTTCTTTCACAACATTTCAGTTTATATTTGCTAAAAAGTGCCTTTTTTCAATGTTTACCCCTACATGTTTGCAGAAGATAATGAGTATAATCCTAGGGAGATTTGGTACATCGGTTTAACACATCATAATTTACTGTCATCCACCCCTTTCTATCTCACTCCAACTATTGATCCCTTCCCAATTTGCAAACCATTGACCTCCCTCTTTCCTATTACTTACTTTATTGTATTCTTAATTCACATTTCGGATTTTTCATGTAAGAGAAGCCACGTGATATTAAAAACTTAGATGTCCAATTTATTGTGTCTAGCATCATGATCTAAAGATATACCCAATTTTCTACAAATGACTTTATGATAGAGTTCTACTCCATTGTATATAAATACAACATGCTTTATCCATTTGTCTTTTATAGACATATAAGCTACTTCCAACATTTACCTATAAATAGTGTTGCAATAAACTTGGATACAAATGTATTACCATGATATGAATTCTTTTACCTTTTGGGGGAGATATATAGAAAAAGAATAGCTGAATTAAATAGAATTTCCAGTTTTAGTTTTTTTTTTTTTTTTTTGTGAATTTCCTTACTAATTGTATTGGCTTAAGGTCCCAGAAAAATTGTATATGTGTCTATTGTTCCTCAAAGCCTCACCAGTACTTGTTCCTCTCTTTCTCTCTCCCCCTCCCTCTCTGTATCTCTCTGTCTCTCTCTCTCTCTGTCTCTCACACCACACGTCAAACTCAGAACAGTGCACTTTCCAGGTAAGCACTTGAGCCACTACGATGTCCTCCCAGCCTTCTGTTCTTGCATTTAACATATTTTTCACATATAATGGGCATGGCTTTTTCAAAGCATTTTCAGTATAATTCATAAGCCATGTAACTGTCTCCTTTATTTCCATGTTATTTATAAAGTAATTCTTTCTTGTTTGTGTGACATTATTTTACTATTTCTCTTCACTTTAAAGGGAAGTTTGCAGGTAATCTCATTTAATCTGTTTCCAATTTATTAATATGTCAGTAGAATAAGTGCTTCCTTGGCAAGCACAAGGAACTGAGCTCTATTCCCAGTTCCACCAAAAACAATCTGTCTATTATTTTATATACTGGCTATTTTTCAATAATCATGATTTTCAAACCAATATAGTATAATAATGTACACTCACCTGCACACACATAGAGATACGCAAAGATACGTCCATATATTTTTAGTCATGTAAACATTGTGGAATGATACTTCGCAATAATATTGACTTGCACTGCTCAAATGGCAAATACATTGAACATGGTTGAAAGTTCATTTGTGAACATCTTGTCATTAGAAAAGTGATTTTATATCTCTTATCACTTTCTGGTTTTCTTACTCTTTCTGTTAATTATTTTAAGTTCTAAATATACATTCCTCATCAAACTTAGGGCTTGAAAATATTTTATCTTGCTCTCCAACTTTTCAGATTTATTTCAAATAATATTTTTAAAAATGTCGGTAAAACCCAGTTTATCTCTTACTTTGCTTTTATAGATTATGAGTCTTCTCGCCCTAGATCTCACGCATATTCTTTTATTTGCTTTATACATTCTGAGTTTTTATTTGGGGTAATTTTAATTTTGTTTTGCACATAGATGTGGAATTTATCCACAGGATTAACTGAAAATATTGCCATTTCTTTGATAAATGACTTGTGCACTTGCAAATGAAAGTCACTCTTTCCCTCCTTCCCTCCCTCCCTCCCTCCTTCCCTTCCTCTCTGATCTTACAGCAAGAAGATAAAACAATTTATGTGCTTTCTTCTTTTCCAAATATTCATTACTCTTTTTTCATTGCTTCTGTAAATAGAAAATTTAAAAAAACTGCATATTAAAAATAAAAAGATGGCCTTGCCGGCCCCACTCCTGGGGCACGCTGAGAAGGCAACTGAGACTGGGTGTGGTGGCACCCACCTGTTATCCCAGTTCTTGGGAAGCTGTGAATAGGCAGATTAGTAGGAGTCTGATCTAGTAGTGAGACCCTGAGCACCCTATAGACTCTTCCCTAAAAATACAAAAAGGAAAAAAGATGAATTGAAGCAAATTAACAAAGAAACTGTCCCTTAAATTCTGACCCTTTAATGCCAGATGTGGTGGCATATACCTGTAAACCCAGCACTCAGAAGGTTGAGGTAGGAAGATGTCTGTGCTTTCAAGGCCAGCCTGATTTACATGACAAGGCTCTGTCTAAAAAATAAATGTAAATAAATAAATAACATTAATTCTAACCGGTTAGATATGAACAGTTCAGAATAGAATTTTTATGATTATAATTCTTAATTTTAAATGAAAAGATATGATGTTCAAGCTGGTCTGCTGCAAAAAAAAAAAAAATGGAGACAGAACATGTGTAACAGACTCACAGTTGAAATGAATGATCTATGAACTCTCCTCTTCAATAATTTAATTCAGGCTTTGCTTTAGCATTTTTAAACAAACCCCTAAATAAACGTACTAACCATGTCCCCTAAATGATTCATTGACGAAAAGCAAGCGATTTATGAAGCTTTGAGTTAGTGCATGAAACCTAAACAAACTCCATTAAGTCAGACAAAAGACATTTAAAGCCTAAAATGGAATGTTTCATTAGGATGCTGGTGGCAATCAGCAACTAGAAAATTATGTGAAGTTATGTATTTTAGGCTTTTTTCCTTATAATAAAATTTACTCAGGGTTTTATTAATCTCTTAGGTCTAATTAATTCACAACAAAAGCTTCACCAAAAATGCTCCTGTGAATTTTTTTTATATTTATTTCACTCCTAGGTGGAACTTAAAATGAATCAGAGAAGACAATTACACTTTCAATAGGCAACTGCTTTTCAATTTAGATGCAGAACACTATCAGTCCTTGTTTTTAACCATTAAACAACACTGCTTACTCTAGAACTATTTAAGGATTCAGATTTTCTGGGTATATTAGCAAATTATGGTGGGTTTAGATCTGATATTACTGAAAGGAATTAATATATTTTCATGTTTATTTTTTCTTTCTTTTTATGTATTTAGTACAAAGTCTATGGGGTCTACAGGATCTCACTACACGGATCAGACTCCTAGTGATCCTCCTGTTTCAGCCTCCCAAGTCCTGAGATTACAGGCATGAACCACCACATTCAGTCTCAATCACTATCTCAGCTCACCCCAGGGAAGAGGTCAGCATGGTATGCAGGTGTGGAGCCCTGGTCCCTGAGTCTGCCTAAGCAGGTGCTTTAATCTGCTGAGTTATTTGGCTGGCCATTACTTTCATGTTCATTATATTGTGTGATCCACATAATATGTGAAATTTTTGCAAAAGACTTCTAATTTTTGCAGGCTCTTTGCTTATCATTTGAATCAGTTACATTGGATACTTTATCCATTTAGTCAATATCTAATGAATTATGAATTATACATTTTCAGTAATTCTATAAGCTCAGCATTGTATAAGTTGAGGCCAAAAATATTTGTGCATTCTCCAATGTGGATAATTATTATTTATAATATAAAGTCTTGTTCCAATGGAAAGCCATATGGATTCAGGACCTTCAAAGGTAACTGTGTTAGAGGGTATCATGGTGCGCCTCTGTGATTCCTGCTTTCTGAGGTACTGAGGTAGGAAACTCCAAGTTTGAGTATAGCCCAGACAACTTACTGACTTAGTGAGACCACTTTCAAAGAAAAATAATAATAATAATTAAAGGGTTGGTTTGCAGCTCAATGTGAAGACCCTAGGATCAGTCTGTCAGCACAAGAAACAGAAACGAAAAAGTAGATAGCAGAACCTTGGTCAGATTTTGGTTTTCATCTTTTGGTCTGTGTTTGGAATCCAAAGACTGAAGCATTTGAAGGCTGAAGGACTGGAGAAAATGATGCAAAGAAAGTGGTGAAGACTGGAGCTCCTCCTCAGGAGAAAAGGGAAAAATTCCTTCCTCCTTTCCTTTTTATTCCTGCTCAGACTACAATGGGGGATGGTGCTGAGGCTACCCACCCCAGGGTGTCCTCTCTCTTTAGTTTGTATCCTGCAGGACAATTATCCACTACCACACTTGGAACTGTGCTCCACTTATGCAATGGTTTTGTAATCCATTCAAGTTAATACATCACAGTTCACAATCACAATCCATCCTTTGTCCACTTGACAACCAGACAGAGCTCCTTAAGCCATAATTAGTCTTCAGAACACAATAGCCATTCACAGTTATGTCTACCAGGATAAACTATGCAGATGAAAACACATTAATTCCTTCCCAAGAATAGATGGAATTATTTTTTACAGGAGTGTTTCTTATTCTTCTCCTAACTTTTCATAAATTAAACATTACATATAGATTTAACAAGACTTAATAATCAACAAAAAGTCTACCAGCATTGTTGCAAAAAAAGAAAATGAAGACACTTGCTTAATACAAGCATATTAAAAATAGGAAAGAAATTCTCTTAGAATTAAGTACAATTTTGTCTCTGTCTCTGCCTCTGTCTGTGTGTCTGTATGTCTGTCTCTGTGTCTCTGTCTCTCTGCCTTTGTCTATCTCTGTCTCTCTGTCTCTGTCTCTCTCTCTCTGTCTCTCTCTCCCTGATGCAACATATACCTAAATACTTCAGGCTGTCCTTGAACTCACTTATGCAGTCCAGGCTTACCTCCAACTTAAGGCCTTCCCCCTGAATTAGCCTTCCAAGTGCTGGAATTGCAAATGCATGCCATCATGCCTGTCTTAAAATCTTTGTTCTTTGTAAGTGTTCACATGATTGCTGCTACTACTTAGAGCTACCTTCTTCTACTACTTATTATGCATCTTTTTGGCATCCTGCAAGCACATCAGGGCATTTCAGTTCTTACAGAGCAAAATGACCCATATCTTCATCCCTAAAAATTTGGAGCCATGTTATCCTGCCTGGATGGTACTTTTGTCACCTCCCATTGACTTTCATAACAAGGCCTAGTACAAGGCACCCTAAGAGATCATCTGCCAAAATCTCTTTTCTTCCTGCCATAATCCTTTCTACAATGTGATAGTTACTTCTTCTCTCTTGAGATTTCCATTTTTTCATATTTTTCCTTGAATTTGTTGTTGGTTAGTTAAAGTCTTACATTTCTTTCTGTGACTGGTCCTCTTTACTATATATTTAAATCCAACAAACACCAACCTCTCCATTATCTGTGTGTGACACTGACTCCAAACAACTAAAATCCACGGGCTCTTCTATCTCCAATCACCTAGGACTTCTCTGTGAGAATCTAGAATTATATGAATGGAGCTACTAAATGTATCCACATTCAATTAAATGAGTTTAATTTTTCCCATGGATTACTGCCATTTCTCTGTGTTTTCTGTCTCCCTTCTTGGAATCCCATTTCTAAATGTGCCTCTTTCTTTTCAGCTTCTCTAGCCCAACATCTCTTGTAAGTCCTCAGCCGCTATTGACTCTAACACACCTCTCAAAGAAAGAGATCTTAAAATATGAACCTTTTACTTTTCACTATGCAATCTTTGAACTAATGTCTCTAACTCCACTGAAATTAGCTTCCTACCCTTGAAAAAGAGGGCTGGCTCCATTTCATTTTTGCATTCTTGAGTGGGTGAGACAGGAAAGTTACATGTCTGAAACCAATCTTGGCAATTTAGTGACTGCCACAAATGGGGAAGGAATGGATAATGATGTAAACCACTGTGAAAGCCCTGGCTTCAATCCTCTATAACACACACACACAACACACACACACACACACACAAATCCAATGCACATGTGCATAAATGTGTAACACGAAGGTCTGTGTGTTAATGAATCTTGGTCAGTGATGTGTCATATTTTTGTTTCCACAGCAATCCACATAAGAACATCTCTTTTCTTTCAATTACTTTTGGTCCTACAAAGAAAAAGAAATTCAGCATGGTATTTCCCAAGTGTAATTCCTTTAATGTAGCTACATTTCTCAAAAAAAGATGAACCTATAGTTGTTTCTTTCCAATATATATATATATATATATATATATATATATATATATATATATATATATATATATATAGTATTTGATACAGGGTCTCACTACACAGCTCAGAATCATGATCCTCCTGTTTTCAGCCCCCCTGAGCTGGGATTACAGGTATGTACCTCTACACCCAGTCTCAGTGGCTAGCTCAGCACACCTAGAGGTGGGACTTGCACTGAATGTGATGCTGGGGATCAAACCACAGTCCCTGCATTTACTTAAGCAGGTGCTTAGTCTTCTGAGCTATAGGACCAGCCTTTGACTTACCTCTTACAGCATACATAATAACACAAATGAATATTTTTATTTTGTGATTCCCCTCTAAGGCACACTTTTTAAAATGTTGTTTTGTCTTAGTGTGCTGCTCAATGATCTCTGAGGTTTTTCTCATACAATTTGGCTTCCCTTTCTTCTGTATTTAGGAATGCATTCTCCTTAGCAAAATTCTTATTATCATTTCTCAGATTTAGTTGTGACCTTTGGACACGTTGTTCTGCCTAACACATGTTTTATAGTCATCATCCAGGTAGAGTGACAACTTTTCATTGCTAAATCTTTTCATGGGTTTTACCTATGTAGCTGGTTGCCAATTATACATTTTAATAAAATGACTAAATTTTCTTAAATGTATTTGGTTGTTGCAGGGTCTCACTATGCAGCTCGGGCTTGTGGTGATCCTCCTGCTTTCAGCCTCCCAGCACTGGAATTAAAGTTGTGTGCCACTATGACTGGAATCTGTAGAGAGCTCAGCCTGCTCTACGAGTGGCACTAGCACGGCATGTGGTGCCGGGGATTGAACTGAGATCCTGTGCTTGCCTAAGCTTGCCTATGCAGGTGCTTCAGTCCACTGACCTAGCTCACTGGCCCCCAAAATGGTTAACTGTTAAGTATATCATCATGGTGGTCTGCATGGATATTGAACTCACCTCTCTACAACACTTCCCAGCAATACTTCTTTTTCTTGCCTCCAGTTTGACACTTGACTTGTCTTATTTCATCATTCATCTTCACTGTTAATGTAAATGCTAGATAATTTTCTTTTAGAAAACTAGAATATATCCTTGGTACTTCTTGACAATTCTAGTCTTGCTCCATTAAAGTGAAGCCTGCTTTCATGAAGAGCTAGTCTGGTCATAGCACATTGCTCCTTTCAATGCAGAAATAGTTTCCCTTTATATCATTAATAATATTTGGTAATTCTTTAATTTCTTTTTTTTTTTTGTTTGGTGCTGAAGATCCTGCTCAGGACCTTGCACTTTCTGAGATATCACCTAGGCCCAATTTTAGTGTTCTACTATGATATACAGTGTCTTTATGAATTTTCATAATCAATTCATATACAGCTACTTAATCAATTCAATAAATAGAAAGACATGTACTAATAGTGTTTGTGGACAAGATATCATGTCTGCATCTTGTACTATGAATATCCACTAAAAAACAGCAATATGCAATATATTAATTATTGAAATTGTCCTACTAACAGTTTCAAAACTGTCTCGTTGCTATTTGTGTCTCAATAAAATTATAAAAAGAAACAATTCAAATGAATAGCTTGATCTTCTGTGTTATATATTCTGTGTTCTTCTTCTATGAAATATCCTTCCTGAAACGTATCTCATTGTTCTTTAGAATACAGTATGTTGGCTTCATACACCAATATTATTATGTCACCCAGATTCCTATGATCTCACATCTTAGCTTTATCCGGTAGCCTGTGACCATTTTCAAGACAGATGTTTCCTGTGTTTTTATGTGAACATCACTTGCACCATTTATTACTTTTTATTGACATAAATTGTTTTCTGTATCACCCCTGGAAGACTGTGCAGTGCTAGAAGAATATATTCTACTTGTCTTTGAATGTCTCAAGTGCAGAATAAGGCCTTGCCTACTGTAAGTACACAAGCATTCACTGTTTGAATAAATGGGATGATACACCTTAGAAACTAACATAGATTACCAGTTTACTGTATCAGAAATCCTCATGTTTGGCAGATAATGAAGGATATACAATATCAGTGACTGATTTCAGGTTCCTTTTTCTTCTAATTTCTAAAGAGCTTATCTCTCTCTAATGTATCAATTGTTAAGTGTATCTGAAAAACTGTGATTCACATTATTTTTTACCTTTTTGTGACTTTTACCTTAGTTTAACTGAATTCTAGAAAACCCCTTTTGTTCTTATTTTAAAAATTCATTAGAGAGTTTATTTTGAATAGTAAGGAGATAGGCTTATTTTTACATCCTGTTGGCCTATATACAGTAAGTATGTCAAGTAAATAATAGAAATGTAGGGCTTTAATTTAAATGAAGATTCAGAATTCGAGCTAGTGTACCTGTATATTTGAAATAGTATCTTAATTCACTTGTTCTACTCATGTGCTCTAAATTGAAAATTTCAATATCTTATAACTAGATAATTATTTTCATTGTCATTTTCTAGTTGGAGAGTTGGGAAATTAATTTGAAAATTAAATGATCTCACAGTGTTCTTTTTGTGTGTATGTGGAACTAGGGATTGAACTCAGGCCCTTGTGCTTGCCAGGGAAGCACTTATTCTATTGAGCCATCTCCCTGCCCCCCTTCCCAATGTTCTTTAGCTTAAACTGACTCTTAACTTTACAGTGAGTTCAGGTTCACGATCCCCCATTAAGCTGTTTCATTGGTCTGTGATGATTCCATGTCCTTAGTGGATACTCAGATTTCCTGTTGTTTCCTCATCTCCTGGATATTTTTCTGTGGCTTAGGAAAAGGATTCAAATTCCTGAAGGCCAAGAGATTGTTTTGGTGTGTGTGAGTCCTCTGGTCTAGGCATTATGGTTATGAGCAATAATTTATGACTTATTGAAACTAGTCTTTTGGACACTCTAACCACAGTCACTGCCATAAACTCTAGACTTGGAGTTTGTACAAGTGACAAAAATACTCCATTCTTTACCTGTTTGCCTACCCCAGGTCTCTACTTGTTGAACAGTCCTCTCAGACCTTGAATGCTGCTTCAGTGTGATTACCTGGACTATTTGGGCTGTGTGCATGGCTTCTATGGATACTTGTGGCACCAGGAATGTTCTAGAAGACTGTTAATTTGGGCCTTCATCTTAGGAAACTGTGCCTATTCTACCAGGATATGCCGATGTGCCTTAGAGGGTTAAAGCCCTGCATGATGCCTCACACTCTAAGTATGTCCTTACTCTTACTTCATTTCTTAGTTTATTGGGATTTAAAGTTTTGTGTCTTTCGTTTTGTTGTTCTACAGCAAGAGAGATACACATAAATAAAATAAAGGAGGATATATTGGAGTCATTTCTAAGGAAATAGATGCACCTTCAAACCACAATGCTCAGTGAAATACAGTAAATCAGATAAAAAAGGTTAAATGACACATCATTTCTTCTAATGAAAAGCCCAAATTAAAAATAATTTGAAGAGCAAATTGCAGCTAAGTGATAGGAAACAGGCAGATTGGCAGCTACTGGAAGGGAACTTGGGATGAACAGAGAAGTTAAGAGGAGAGAAGAAGAGCCAGTAAACATGATCAAAATGCAATAGGCAGAGGTATTACTTCTATAAAATGAATGTATTTAATATTTATGGAAATATATATAATAATAAAAAGAGATAAATTAGTGCATTCAATCCTGATGCAAAAATAGGTGGGAAAGTTTCTCTTATTTTTTCTGACAGTCCTCTGACAAAGAAACGCTCTGTTCTCTCTACTTTTCTCCCTCTCAGAAGATCTCAATTCTTGAAACTGCCAAGGTAAAGCCATGTAGTTATGGATCTTGGGATGTCAATGGCTAGGTAAAAAGCTTAGACATTGTCCTTTTCTCTTAAAAAAACAATTATTCACAAATGATAGGCTCTGACATTTAGCATTTGATGAATCAAGGTAAGTAATTATGTCTTATGTCTAGGTGATATAAATTATGTACTCACATGGTCAGTAGGAAGATTTAGGTTACAAATGTTCAGATGATCCCAGGGAGAGGAATCCCTTCTCATTATACCCTTGATGATGGCATTTTTACATCTTTGCAATGGAAAAATTGGTGTATGTCCAAAGGAAGGGATTCAGTATCCCTAACTGCTGAAAGTGCTGTCTACAAATGAAATGGGATTCAATTTCTTCCCGTCCACTCTCTTAGGCTGAAGGGAGGAGTCTACCCAAGGATACAGATTCTCCTTAGAGAATCAAATACTTGATAATGGGTTGATACAGTCCACAAAGTTCCAGGCTTTTTACTTTAGTTCAAAAGCTCTGAACAGCCATCTCTGAGCTATCTGCCCATAGGATCTGCTGAAACTTTGAAGGTGAAGAAATGTGACTCAACTCAGCATTTCCTTCTGGGGAAGTTGGCTCTGTATTCCATATAGGTGTCTTGGGAGCTTTTGTCAAAGAACTGCCTGCAAGTAAATTTGCTTTGCAGAATCAACTTCAGTAAGATCTGACCTACTTGTATGACAGTTGGAACTAAGGTTCTGAACCAGATACTCTATCCACTGCATCATAGTAAAATATCGCCAATTAGTTTATCTTATTTCTGTCCTTTATTCACAAATGATTTTACCTAGAGTTCCACACAGTGATTATGTTTGCATACTAATCTGTTGTAGCATGTGTTTCCTGTGGAATCTCATGTGGATTAATCTACTCATTTTCTTTGGTTTAGGCACAGGTGAAAATGTAAGAGAACAATCCCTTAAATTTTGTATCCTAGACCAAGCAACAATATTATAACTATGGTTTCATCTGCTTGAAAAACTTTTTAAGTAAAAAAAAAAAGTACTAAGAGAAATAAGGCAGTAGTATTTTCTGATGATTAGCCTATAAATCTATATCACTGACATGAATTACATGTCTGTTGTTTTGAAAAATATTTAATTTTAATTGATATAAAAATATTAAAATTTACATATTTGTGGGGTAGCACCTAGCACTAAATACACGTATGCACTGCAGAGTGTTTAAATCAAGTTAAACATGATCACACATCACTTCTTTGTGATGAAAATTTTCAAATTTAGCCTTTTAACTTTTTAAATACAATGTGCATAATTGTCACTTACGTTAACAATTCTCTAAAATATTATTCCTTACTCTTATCTAACTGACTTAGGATCCATTGACCAACCTTTCTTCAACCCACCCACCATGTCACCTGGTCCCTGGAAAACAATATTTTCTTCTACTCCCATGAGAAGATCTTTGTTAGATTACACATACGAGTGAGACCGTGTACATATGAGTTATTTTGTTTATTGTAGAAATATTATATTCCATCCCAAGTGTTATAAATAAGATGCCATTCTCTTAATTACTGAGTATTATTCTGTTGTGCATATGTATAACACTTCTTGGTCTACTCACCAGTTGATGGATCATTAGGCTGAGTCTTACATATTGTGACTGCTACTGGAAAAAACATGGAAATGCAGATCTCTTGGACAAAATTGTTTCCTTTCCTTTGGGTATGGTCAGTACTGGAGTTTCTAGCTCATAACACAGTTCTACTTTTAATTTTTGGAGCAGCTGCCATACTGTTGCTCTCTGTGATACACTAATTTGTATCATCAAAAACAGCATACATGTATTGAATTTTCTATACATTAATTTATTCTCATTGAGATGATACAGAAAATACACAAAAAATCAATGAGACTTTTATCTGCACTTCTATCATGGCCTATTTTTCACAGAGCTTTTGTGCATCCCTATGCATTCTTTAGAGAAATATCAATTTAGTTCAACATACTTTTTCATCACGCAACGTTTGTTTTGCTCTTATGTTTTCAGCGTTTGATTATTTTAAAACATCAATGCATTGTCACAAGTTATACATTGGCCAATATTTTCTTCCATTTTATAGGTTGTGTCGAACTTGAATATTTCATTTATATGAAGATTTGTGAATTTTGTGTGATTCTATTTTTCTCCTTTAGCTATTATATGCTTTAGAAGCCAACTATTTTTCACATTTCAATATGCTGAAGCATTTTCTCTATTACCCTCTCATAGAGTCATAAGTTTAGGTCTTATATTTACATTTTACTCCACCTGGAGTTGATGATTGTACTTAGTCACACACAGAATACATTCCATCTGTACGTGGAGTTCCAATTTTGTAAGTTTTACAGTGGAAATGAATAGTATACCGACTGGTGACATTTTAATTTACATGTTTCTTCCAAGGATCTATCTACCCATATTGGAAAAATGAAATTCACAAAGAGAAATGGGTCTTTGAAAATCTATAGTACAAGATTCAGCAGGAAATATTTTATAATCCTTAGAATACAGAAATATTTAGCTCATGTAAATTTGTAGTACAAGGCTATAAATTCTGTAAAGGAAACAAGCAAGGGGGAAGGTTGAAACAAATGTAAAGTAAAATATGTAAAGAAATTCAAACAAACTTACAGAGCCCACACTGGTATTTGTATAAATAAATAGTATAATAATGCAAAAAAAGGCTGCCTTATGGAAAACAAATTCAAGGAGTGTGTATTTGTTAAAATGCAAATAGAAAGATATAAACTAAAGATTGAAGACTCAATAAAAACATCATTTGTAATTCTGAATTCTCAAGGAGACTGAATTAAAATAATAAATAAAGGAAGTTAAATTTTCAGTAGAAAAGTTTTTTATATAAATGTTTGCATATTAACTAAAAATATTATTTTAAAACTTGATAATATTAAGAAGAGGAAGGAGGTAATGATTACATTTTTCAGTTCCAAACTTATTTGCTGAGAATACCTCGAAGATTTAGTTATCCATGTTGTCCATTATTTATAAGAATATTCCAGGCTATATGCATTTTGGAATTTTTAAACAATGTACCCATGTTTAAAGAGCTCTATTTCACTGCGATTCATGGCTGAGAAATACAGTATTTTTAAGGGGAAATGCAAAAGATGATGTTATATACTACAGGGTAAATACTGAGAAATTAAACCTCAAGATTCTTTTGAATACAATTAAGAAAACAAAAGCTAAGATGTATTTTATAAAACAATGCAAAACACCCAAAATATTAGTACAACAATCATTTAAATAATCTTTTGCTGGGTCACAATATTATCCCCTCATAGTTGGGGGTTATCTTTGTTAACTTCCCTTGTGTCCTTACCTAAAACAAAGTGCTAAGAACTAGGACTACCCTAGTTATCACAGGAGGTTAGGAAATAAGGAAAATCATTTTAAATAGTGAGTTGCCTAACAATAAGCCTCACAGGCACTTATTTTATTTAGCTGTTTCATATATATATATATATATATATATATATATATATATATATATATATATATATATTCACAATAATATATTACCCCTCACACTTATTGGAAAGCACTTTCCAGTTATTGCTAATGTGTACAGTTTCTAATTTCCGCATTTAAATCACATGACTATTTCAAATTTCTCCCATATTTACCCCAATTATTTATTTTTTATATTTTTCCTCTGCCCCTTAAAAATGTTTCTAATAAGAAGTGATGTTCTTAATTTTCCAGGTAACAGTAGGATATTTGTTATAAATTATGTTGGAGTCTAGTTCTGTGTACCTTCTTGCTGACTTTGTATCCAAAGCTTCTATGGACCCTGTGAACCAATCTTTTCCAAACGTAGCATCTGTCGGCATTCTGTAATCTCCCTACTTGGGCCTCCATGCCTCTGATTTATTGTTCACAGAGTGTGATTTATTAATCAGGCATCTACTGAGCCTTACAGTAGTCAGGCAGCGTCACACACTGTACTCTGAATGCAGAATGGCTAGGGTTCTAATTTGATATCTACCTTTTGCTGTCTGTGAGACATTGAAATCATTTTAGCAATCATTTCCAAGTAATTATACATTTTAAGGTGAAAGCAGGGTCCTAATTGAATTTTTTATGAAGATTGCATTTTATACTTTTCTGAAATCATTTATATGGTTTGATAAATGTGAAAATTTTCCAAAAATTGAAGTACTGTTGAAAAAATTTAGTAATCCTGAGAATAGGAGTGGTGTGTATGTGTGTGTGTGTATGTGCATTTCTATTTCAGAATGTGGAATCCTAAATTATTTCAGAAATAGTAGGCAATGTACTAGAGATATTTACAAAGACCATTAAATTCTTCAGTTTTCATTAATATTATATTGATATTTCTTGATGAAGACTTCAGCTCATATTTCTACTTTTTATCTTAGATATTTAAATTCCAGTATATAAATCACTAAGGTTTAAAAATAAAGATGAAAATGAAATATACCTCTTATACTTCGTTGTTATTACTGCTTTAATTTTTGACATTATGTTGTTAGGGAGGTAAGAATTTTTTGTCACTTTTGCTGTAAGACCTGCATAAGAAGTGACAGTTAAATCTAAAATTTTTGGAAATGTATAGGTCATGTACATTTTCTTTTTAAATTGTCATTTCAGAAAAGTAAAATGTGCATAATAAAACTGACATTTCATAGTATTATCTACCAGTCACTCTTTTTTATTGTTTTTCATTATTGATGTCATACTGGAAGATAATATGATCTTAAAATTCTGAACTTTCATGAAAATGAGCGCATTTTCCATGGTGCATTAGATGCTGAGAAATGAGCTATTTAAAGTGAACAAGAGGAAATTTTTCACCAGCTTTTGTTAATAAATATAAAAATTAGTGTGGAACTTTTGTATAGCAGCTGAATTACACACGTAGGGAAATTCAGTAATTACGTATAAATAAGTGTGTAAGGAAAAATGTTTGTATGTGCTCTTGCTGACAGAAGCCTCAGTGTAGCAAGCTCCTAGCAAGATCAATAGAGAGATGTGTGATTAAAGTGAATTTTTTCAATTCCTCTGGGAAGATTCCCAGTAGGGGGATAGCTGCCTTCAATGGGATTTCCAGTCCTAGTTTTGTGAGGAGTCTCCACATTGATCTCCACAATGGTTGCACCGGTGTACGTTCCCACATCATATCATAGTGATATCTGTGTATCTATGTTTATAGCAGCACAATTTGTGATAGCCAAATCTTGGAAACAACCAAGATGCCCGTCACATGAGGAATAGTTGAAAAAGATGTGGTATTTCTATATAATGGAGTATTACTCAGCTATAAAGAATGATAAACTTGAAACATTCATATTGAAGTGGATGCCACTTGAACATATAAGTGAAATAAACCAGACACACATGTGCAAATATTGTATAATCTCCCTAGCACAAGAAGTCAAAAGAATAAATACAAATAGAAATGTACATCAACAACTAAAAACAATTGAGTCAGATAGTCATATGCTTCAAGATAATAATCAGCTTCTCTTCTGCATGGTTAACAACCTAAGTTTGCAGATCAAAAATTGGAGAAATGGAAGGACTTCATGATCAGCCAACAATTTGGTCCTAACCTTTCAAGGTCAGTGAAGATTCAGGACATAGGAGAACCTGTACTTAACATCATTAAACTCAGTTGTGCCCCAAATTTTCTGATCAAGGAGATTATGGAGCCACAGAGGAATGGGATCGATGATCTATAGTGTGCCTAAGGAGAGTCACATGGAGAAAAAACTTTCTCTCAGGCGTTCATAGAGAGCAAACTGGCAAACAATGGCTGTGACCCATCTACGTGGCTGACACTGATCAAGGATCTACAAAATGAGGTACAAGGTTACAGGATAAACCCTCAGGGGAGTTGACTGACCTCATCAAATATAAAAGTTACAGTTTTTGTTATATGGGTCTTCCTTTATATCAGTCTTAACCATCCAGCAGAAAAGTATAAAAACTAGGTATATAAAAATAAAGCCATAATAATATGCTGAGCTGTAAATGGCTCTAGTCAACAACTTCTTTGGATAACCCACTAATATTGTGGACTGCTGGACTGTGTTGGATTGTTTCACTGAATTCAAGCACCTATCATAGTTGAATGACAATTGAATACCCATCTCTGACAGGACTAAACAAAAAAAGGGGATGCAAAGGAAGGACCATTTTGTCTTTGTATAAACAGTACAGTTAGGATAAATATGCAGTACTTTCATGTAGTTCTATGAGAATAAATATTTGCACTAATAGTGTTTGGACAGGATATCCTGTCTGCTTCTTATACTATGGATAACCACTAGGAAGGTAACAATGCAAAAAGTAATAATTATTCAAATTGTACCATAATTCAGCTCTAAAAAAAGATAGGTATGCAGCTACATTCTCTTAATTCATTGAATAGAGACATCTACTCTAATAGTGTTTGTAAACAGAATATCATGTATGCATGTTGTGTAACAAAAAAAAACACTACAAAAATAATACCCAATGTATTAATTATTGAATCTGTTGTACTAATTTGATTTGAAATTGTCTCATTGCTATTTGTTCTTCAATAAAATTAATGAAAAAGGGGAATATTCTCAAATGAATTAGAAACATAGTAACTATTCAGAGCACTTTTTAAAGCATTTCAATTGTCACATTTCATTGGGCAGCTGAGGACATAACTCAGTAGCATGAGCACCTGCCTGGCAAGGACAATCCCAGTTTAATCCAAGGTAAACAAAACAGCCCAATTCATTGGGAAATATTTCTCTTCAGTTATTACAGATCCACTGATGAAGACATACATTGCTTGTGATGTACAGATGGCTTCTCAACTTATGAGACATACAAAGATCTATCAACATATTCAGGAGTCAGTATAACCTACATCATAATTCATAGACAAAAAGGAAAACCTCAACAGAGATGTAAAAAGACAACATAAAACGCTACCTTACAGGAAACCAATAAAATTATTATGTATTAAGATGTAGAGTAAACACGGGGAGTGTAAGCTCCCTTTAAAGCAATTATGGGCTAACTTAAGGTTTGATCATGTCAAAAATATTGGAATATGCGATGTGTTACTGTAGAAGAAACTTGAGATACAATGATGATATTAGCCTTCTTTTAGTAATTGTTAATAAGTAAGACTGACCCTAGCAGACTTCTATAATTAGCTATAAAGCTATATCAGAGTACTTCTTTGAGATGTGCTGTAAAACTAGATAAATATACTGATGAAATAATTATCCCTAGCTACTGAACGTGAAAGACACTGACTAAGTCTGACTTGGGCATGACCTTAGGGCTCACCTTTACTCCTACCTAGAATCTCTTCATTTCTAAGGCCATTTTTGATTTCTGAGGCAAAAACACACAGCCCAGCAGGAAGCAGCTACTTGTACATTTCTAAAATGTACTCTAATGTTAAGGGTAAAGAAAAACTTAATCAGATCAATCAAAATAGCAAAATCATAAGACCAATATCAGAGCCCCAGGTACTAAGAGCAGAGAAAAGGAAACTTCTGTTTGGGGTGTCATCCACTCTGTAACTTGAGACCACAGTGTATTGCTAAATTCCAAGCAGGCAAGAGACACTGATTCACAGAGTAAAAGAGGGAAAACAATAAGAGATGTGGTCATAGCAGGGACCTGCGGAGTTGGTCAGCCAGAGCAGTATGTCCACAGGGATTCAGATGAGTGGTGATGTAGGAGGACAGCAAGGGAATGACTTGGAAGTCCTTCTTCAACTACACTCCGGGATCAAAGGAAAGACAGATGTCTACACGTACAGATGGGATGAATTTATTGCTCTTAATCTCCTTGCCATCCTTTCAAACACAAAACTCCTTTCAGAGAAGTGGTGTCACCAGAGCCTCTCCAGTTTACTGTTAATAATATCCAAGTCAAGGTGTAAAAAAAAAGTCAAGTGGGTTGTGTGAGAAAAACTATGACCATATACCAAGAGAAAGAAGATAGTTTAAAGACAACCAAATTCAGATTTTTGGATTTATCACTATCGATCTTCAGTTAATCTCAGAGTGTAAGCAAAAAATGGCAACATGAAATATCTCACAAGGGATATCAAATTATCATAAGGTATCTTGTAGAAATCCTATAATAAAACACAATAGTTAAAAACTAAAAATTAAAGAGATGAATAGAATGGCACTACAGATGCAATAGATTTGCTCTCTGGACAATTGTATCCTCGTTGCCATTTGGGTGCTTCTAGGCCACATAGGCCTTTTAGTCATAAGTAGCTTTAAATGAGGTAATGATATGGCGCTTTGGTGAGAATAATGTTCTTCTCAGGCAATCTTGCTGTCTCTCTTCTACTTGCAAGTACAAGACAGGCATCCCCAGAAATTCGGTCAAGGGACTGCCCAGGCTCTAGGTTGAAAAGAAACTGTAATTTCTGAGTCAAGGCCACTTGGTGTGCGGTACTGTGCTGCAGCAGCCCAGTGAGACTAAGGCATCTCATATATCAATTTAGGAAAGGCAATATCAGAAGCAATAATTTAGTGAATGCTAAGAAGTAACTTTACCACAATTTATGAATAAACCTACTGCAGTTAAGAAACCACTAGAAAGCAAAAATCTAGACAAAACCCAAGTAGAACATATTGCACACAAGCTTGTCAAATGACTCAGTGGGAGAGTCCTCGCTTAGAGTGCAAAGCCCGGAAATTGTGTTCCAGTCCAAATCCTGTAACTTGTACCCAAAGTACACACACACACACAAACACACACACACAGAGAGAGAGAGAGAGAGAGAGAGAGAGAGAGAGAGAGAGAGAGAGAGAGAGAGAGAACACCACATATTAACCAAATGTCTGAAAATAGATTGCTTCTAAAACAACCAGATACAGCGCCTGAGACCGGCCAGAGACAGCGCGGCCGACTCCGCCATCCTCCTCCATCGTGCCCACGCCCGCCCAGCCCCAGAGACCAGCCTGAGACAGTGGCTGACTCCAGCGGCCTCCTGATTCCCATGCCAAGCTCGCCCAGTGAGAGCGAATTTACAGGACTCACCAGGCTTCCCAGATCAGTGAGTGTGTGGTGAGTCTGAGGGAGAGCCTTTGGCTTCTTCCCACGCGTGCTACGCGGATCCCTGTCCCCAACCCCTCCAAGCCAGTGACTGGCCTGAAACCTCAGGACACACTCACCAACACCTCCCCGGATCCCCTGACCTAAAGCCCACTGATTTAGTGGGAATTTCCCCAATTCTCTGGGCATCAAAGGTCAGTGAGTGTAGAACCTCAGGCCCATCATGCCTGAGATACATTTCCCAGGGATTAAGCTGCCCATCACCCCCTGTGGCCCGGTGCAGCTCCAGGCAGACTGTGCCAGAGAAACATTTCCAGGTGATTACTGGTCCCACCCCACAGCCCCAGACACA
>PVKA01021544.1:0-38508 GCA_004027165.1 Ctenomys sociabilis | reverse complement strand
AAAAAAAAAAAAAAAAAAAAAAAAAAAAAAAAAAAAAAAGAAAAGAACCAGTGCAATATTGAGTCATTTGCTTTCTCCCTTAGAGCAAACGGAGCCAACAGTTTTGACTGGCATAAAGTAGTAATAATAATATCAAGAGTAAGTTTCTGATAATTTCTCATCTTTAAATAACAAATCTGGCTGCTCACTAGTCTGGCCAGCACAGCTTCTGCAAGAGGCTGCCCTGGCTTGTCAGCCTTCAGCTGCCTACCTGCTTCAGCTGCCCATCAGTTCCCCACTACTCTTATGTTTCTAGCCAGTGTGGTGGATAGGCCTGCAACCTCAGTACTCTGGGAAGCTAAATAGGAGGGTCACTAATTCAAGTTATCTTGGTAATTTAGCATTGCCTTGTCTCAAAATTTGAAACTGAGGGGCTGAGAGATAGCTCAGCAGACTAAATGCCAGGTTTGATTCCTGGCATCGCATACTGCACCAGCCCTACACCCAGGTGTGCTGAGGTGGCCACTGAGACCTGGTGTGGTGGTGCACACCTATCATCCAAGCACTGAGGAGGCTGGGAACAGGAGGATCACTACCAGCCAAGCTGTGAGGGAGACCCTGTACCAAATATATATATATATATATATATATATATATATATATATATATATATATATATATATATATTTTTTTTTTTTTTTAATTAAAAATGAGCAGTAGTAGTGGCTTAATGTGAAGACCCCAGGATCAATCCCGAGTAATGGGAGGGACAAAAGAAAAAAATTCTATTTTATGGCTGCTAGAAGACTGAAAAGGTATTTATCTCTGCTATTTCTTGTCACATCTATGTGTTCACATGGTAAGTAGGGGTGGTTGCAGAAGCACAAATTGTCACGTGTTACAAAAATTGGTATTTCAAACAAAACCACAATATCTTTATATTAAAGGGCTAAAACTTACTCTGTGTTAGTATTATAAGCATGCAATGGATCTAAGCAACATGGAAAAAACTTTCCCTCTGACTGCAGCCCAGAGGTTATTCTGCTATGGTCAGGCTCACACTGGGAACACCTTCAGTGTGGGTGGAAGAGGGAGAACTCTGAAAAAGGCAGAAAAGGTGACAGCCTAGCATCAGCTAATGTCACCAGGTTGCTGCTGTTATACTGTAAGTTTTAGGTAAATGAGCTTACCACAGGTTGCCCAAAGATGTGAGCAAGCTCCTCAGATGCAAGCAGGTCTCTTAAAAGAAAGGGGCATTCCTTCCCAATCAGCAAAAATGTCTGAAATTCAAACAAGAAATATAGAGTAATCATGCTCTAACAAGCCAATTAATGGTAAGAACATTATCCACGAAGCAACTGCTGTACAAATGAGAAAAGTGCCCAGAAATAAATGTTATAATTTGACGATTCAAAAAATACTAAAAATCTGTATCAAATTGTTGTATTTTATAGGAAAATAATGAACAGCATCTGACCGTCTCATACTCATCCAAGTTATGTAATGGGCTGGTAAGGAGAGTCCACACACTTACGTCACCTAAAGTTCGCTCTAGACATGATGTCAGCTTCATTAAGCTCAGAGAGACGGCAGCAGAGTGCAGGCTTCCCAAGGCATCAAATACTTCAGGAAACAGCTACAAGACATATGTTAGCACCCACACTTAATAAGTAGTTCTCAAAATAGCAATACTACTCAACCTCTATTTCAAGTGCTATTTTAATTTTCTTTTTTGTAAATATTTTAATTCAAATTTTATAGTGCCTTAAAAAAAAAACAGGAAAAATACTTCAGTATCTAAGAAGTTCTTTGAAGATTCTTTATTTAAATGCATATTGAATAAATTCTGGTATAATTGTGAACTGAAAAGTTAAATATTTTCCTTTACGTCTTATTTCCTATTATGATTTAGGATGGTTCTTTTTTGTTGTTCTTGTTTTGCTTTGTTTTTGGAGATAGGGTCTCGCTATGCAGTTCAGAAGGACCTTGTGGTCACTTGTGTAGCCCCCATCTGGTTAGTGATCTTCCTGTTTCAACCTCTTGAGGGCTGGGATTACTGGCCTGCACCACCATACCCAGCATGTAGCATGGTTTTTAATGCCAGATGAAAACACAGCAACTCACCTTACACCTAAAAGAACTATTACAAATATGGCGTGCTGAGCTGGTGGCATATACCTGTAATCCCACGACTTTGGGAGACTGAAGCAAGAGGATCACAAGTTCAAGCCCAGCCTGGGCAACTTAGTGAGAACTTGCCTCAAAAACAAAACAAAACAAAAAAAAGTTTGAGCGGGAACTTCTGCAGAGAGAGGATCCAGGGATGAAGACCTGAACTCTTTATAATTGGCAAGTAATGAATCTCTGAATGCTATTTGCAGTCTTTTATTTCTAAAGGTGTTCAAAAGCCAAACCTCTGGAAAACTTGTCCACTGGAACCATGGCGAATACTGAATTTCAAACTGCTCCTTGGTCAGAGATAAGACATGCAGATGGATGGCTTCACACACAGGGCCCAGCCGCTTCACACTTTCCCAGTAATTGAGACTCTGGTCTTAAAAAATGAGAAAACACACATTATAGCACCACAGTTCCATATCACATGATGAAAAATACCTAAATCATCAAAGAAAAAGTGCTTTATCAAACATCCTCAAAATAAAAAAATTAGCTAGTACAGAATAAACACATCACTGGAGATAAACTACATGATGGTGATCTTATTATGAAACAAAATTTATTGGTACAGTTTGTAGAATATTTATACAGGACAAAATATTTTATTCAATGTTATTGCTTACATATAAATTTACATGAAATCAGGCTCACACTGTATATTAGTCTCCTCTTATCTGAGCTTTCAGTTATCCAGTAGACAGTGGTACAAAAATAGTAACTGGAAGTTTTACAAATAGCCCATCTGTATTAAACTGAGTGCTGTTCTAAAGAGTATGATGAAATTTCACATTATCCCATTCCTCCTTTTGTTTGGTGCATCAAATGGCCCAACAATCATTTAATAATCAATCATCTCGTTTACCAGATCAACTATCACACAGGAGCCCAGTACTTGTGTTCAAGTAATTCTTACTTAACTCTGGCCCCAAACTACGAAAGTAGTGAACAATGCAAAGGAAGCACCAGGCCAGAGCATTTCAGAGCCTGCAGGAAAAACACAGTATATAGAGATTCAGTGATATGCACTATTTGGGCATCCACTGACATGGATGACATTGAAAGATACACTCCCAAGATAAAGGGGAACTACTATATATAATCTTGTAACTTTTTTAATTTATCATTATTAGATCGTGATATTTCTTTTTTTTTTTTTTTTCCAGAACCAGGGATTGAACTCAGACCTTTGTGCTTGCCAGGAAAGCACTTATTCTACTGAGCCATCTCCCTGGCCCCATGACACTTCTAATGTCAGTAAATTATTTGAGAAAATACATATACTATTTTTGTTGTTGTTGTTTACTATTGTTTCGGTAAGTTTGGGATTGAACATCCACATTGTTCACAATGAAAAACACAGAAGTCTCCCACTTACCCCACCTCCATCCTTGGACTCTGCAACTGGTGTTACTAATTTTCTGTGTTTATTTACAAATATTTTACACACACAAGCAAATGTATCTATGTGCTTCTATTGTCTTTTCACTGGGAGAAACTTTCATCAGAGGAGCCTCTTCATTTCTTTTTATTGCTGCCTCATGTTGCACTGTGTGTATTTATCACAACTTACTGAATCAATACCCTAATGCCTGAAGTCTGGCTGTTTCCCAAATACACACCTGTTTGTTTAGCCAAGACAAACAATGCTGCAAACAATAACCTTACACCCACACCTTCGTATCTGTGAGCACAATTATCTTACCAATTCTTAGAATCAGAGGCCATAGGAATTTCATTTGTCACTGTTGGAACTATTACTAAATTTACTAGGCATATCCCTTTCCCAAAAAAGTACAATACTTGAAGACATTTCAAATGATTGTATAATCTACAAGGAATCATTTCACACTTTTAATTCACATGACTTGTATAGGCACCTGTCTCTGGGCTTTGAGAGCTACTCTAGCAGCTCATCAGTTTTCTTAGCTCAGCGATTCTTGAATTTTCTCTATTTCTCTGGCCGTGGCTGGGGAGATGGCTCAGTGGAATAAGTGCTTCTCTGGCAAGCACAAGGGTCTGAGTTCAATCCCCAGTTCTGCCAAAAAAAAAAAATAATAATAATAATCTATTTCTCTGGCCTCAACTCTCTTTCTTCACAGTATTTTTTTTTTTTTTCCCTTTTGAATTAGGCTTGGATTATAACAAAAATAAAAAGCAAAGGTTAGGCAGATTTTACACATCAAGATAATTTCAAAAGACCAGTATGGACTAGAGTTTAGGATACAAAGTATACAAACCTGGATCTGTATAGTTCACACATTTTGTGATTGTCTTCCACCGTACTTCACCATTTTGAGCTACAATGCTATGGATATCATAATTTTCTTTGAATTCAAACCCAACTTTACAAATCATGTCATATACAGAGGGAGAAAGACATGTGATGGGATCCCCTATTAGAATCTGAAATATAAAACATAAAAGGCAGTTTATAGTAAAGTATTAATAATTATATATCTAAATCACAAGAAATAGGGCATGGGGAGATAGCTCAGTAGAATCAGTGCTTGCCTGGCAAGTGCAGGGTCCTGAGCTCAATCCCCAGGACCGCAAAAAAATAAATAAATAAAAATAAATAAAAAATAAGTCACATGAAAATTATATCATTTAAGTGTGCTGCATTAGGTTTTCTGGATAACATGGTAGTGGTATGGGGAAAGCACTGCAATTAAACATGAAAGGCAATTTGTTTTATTTAAAGACTTAAAATAATTTTATTGAACTTGTTAATATAGAATGCACAGTCCACCATAGCAACCATCGAACAACAGTAGCCAGTGCCCTCCACTATCCCACAGCCGTGGGCCTCAACAAGAGCCACAAGGTGACTAAGAAAGTGAACAAATGGAGGCACAGCTGCCGTCATGGACACCTCACCAAACACACCAAGTTCATGTGGGACATGATCTGGAAGGTGTATGGCTTCGGCCCCTACAAGTGGCACACCATGAAGCTGCTCAAGGTCTCCAAAGACAAATGCACCCTCAAGTTCAACAAGAAAAGGGCGGGAACACACATACCCGCCAAGAGGAAGTATGAGGAGCTGAGCAATGTGCTGGCGGTCATGAGGAAGGCAGCTGCCAAGACTGAGCCCCTCTGGAATAAAGCTTTGCAGAAAGTTAAAAAAAAAGAATGCACAGATGCTCAATGAGTTTCACAAATATATATTCTTTTTGGTAACTCTTTACTCTCCCAGTTATCAAAACATTTTTATTGCAGGTAACTGAGTTAGATAAAAATATTATAGTCAGGCAGAGCCAGGCTTTCAAATGGAGCCAGTATAGAAGGCAAGATACCTTGCAATTTTGGGATAGACATCCCTGCTGTGGGCCAGACCTCAAGACAAAAGATCAAAGGAATGCTTACCTCCCTAAGGATGATCAGGGATTGATACTCTAAATATCACTAACTCAGCCCCCTACAGGAAAAGCCCCTGTTCTGTATTCAAGACTACTTGCTGCATTACTTGCTTACCCATTTGGTCCTGGATTTAATTAATTTTACCTGAACAATTGTGCTTATAATCTTACTGATTAACCATATTTTGTCCCATCTCATTCCCACTTAAGTTCCCTCATTCTCTACCTTAGACCCACCTCACCATATGGTTTTGCTCCATTAAAACCCCTAGAAAAGGGCTGGGAAGGGGACTGAGCTTCACTGGGTCGAAGGATCCCAAGATGGCTGGGCACAAACTTGCTCTGAAAGCCATTGACTGGGTAGCTTTTAGGGAAATCATACCCGGAAACCAAGACTGTTGCTAACTCTCTAGAGGCCTAGAATGAGACCCTCAGCACCAGGCTGGCTGCTCTGTCTGAGAAACCACCAGTGATCGACTAGGCTTATTACAAGGCCAATGTGGCCAAGGCAGGCTTGGTAGATGACTTTGAAAAGTTTAATGCTCTGAAAATTCCTGTGTCAGAGGATAAATATACTGTCGTGGTGGATGCTGAAGAAAAGGAAGATGTGACTGTGCCTCTCTCAAAGGCCTGGATTGTGGAATATGAGAAACAGCTGGAAAAAATGAATAACATGATTCCATTTGAAGAGATGACCATTGAGGACTTGAATGAAGCCTTCCCAGAAACCAAATTAGACAAGAAAAAGTATCCCTACTGGCCTCATCAGCCAATTAAGAATTTATAAAATTGTGTCTGGGGAAAGCTCTGGCCCTTACATCACACACTCTGGATGTTAAAAATAAAAAATGCATATATTTATATATATTGAAAAACAAACAAAAATTGGCTAGGAAGATAGCTTGGTGGACTAAGCACCTGCCTGGCAGACACAAGGTCCCAAGTTTGATCCCCAATACCACATATCGAGCTGGCCCATGAAACCCGGGCTTACACACCATGCTGGCCACTGAAACCTGGCATAGTGGTACACGTATGAAATCCCAGCACTGGGAAGGCCAAACAGGAAGGTCCCTACCAGTTCACATAGCGAGCACTTGTGTGTGTGTGTGTGTATATATATATATATATATATATGACACTGTATATATATGAAATATATATATTACACACGTATATAATACTTTTTTTTTTTTTGGTGGTACCAGGTTCGAACTCAGGACCTTGCACTTGCCTGGCAAACACTTATTCCACTGAGCTATCTTCCAGGCCCCTAAATACTTTTTAAGAATCCCTAAAACTAACAGATTTGGGGGTAACCCGCTCGGGTTCCCCTTCTGTCCCTCTCCCGGGCAGAAGCTTCCTTTCCCGCAATAAATACATTTTGCTCTTAACCCTTCCTTGTTCCTAAAACTCATTGAGTTTCCTTCCCCTCTATCAGTAACCCTTTGCTATTCCAGTTATCAAAACGTTTTAATGAAGTGTGAGTATAGGAACAGCCTAACACGGCTCCCGTACCGTCGGGTCCTACCACACAGAGACCACGCTTCACACACCGCACAACTTTTATTTGGATAGCCAGCTCCCGCTCTGAGCTCCACCACCTTCAGCTTGGGAGAACAACTACTCCCAACACAGTTCTGTAAGTTGGCTCTAAGTCTGCGACAGCACGCAGGTCTCCATAGGGAAGCGGAAGCCGGCCACCCACACCATGTGTGCCGTCCAGCGCTCAGAGCACCTGCCCAGAGCAGCGCGGGGGCCTTGCCTTCAGCCGCCCAACTTCGGCCCTCGACGGCTCCGCCCCTCGGCCTCCTCTGTGACAGACAGGACGCTGGCTTCGCAGGGCAGCGCTGGTCAGGGCTCTAGACTAGCTGCCAGGTCCCAGCGCTGCAGCCTCCACCCCTGACCACAGAGGTCTGCGGAGGAAAAGGGGTGGAGCCCTGCGTGGGGCAGCCCCAGCTCCGCCCGCACACCGCCAGCGAGCCCTGCATTTACACGGCCCACAGCGAACTCTAAGGACGAGAAAGGTTCTGCGTCGCGGGGACCCTGTGCAGACGACCCTCATGACACGCCCTAGCGTAGAAACCAGCTAGCGACCTTGTCAGCCTAGCGGCGCCCGCGCTCTACGTTTCACGTTGACGCATCCTACCTCCATCACATCCGGGTCCCGGCCAGGGCTTAGGCAGATGACGTCACAACTGCAGTCGGCGGGTCGCGCACTGCGTGGACGCTACTTCCGGTCACGCGCTGATCAGTGCATCACTTCCGGTTGCGCGTTCCCTAGGCTCGGTGCTTCCGATCCAGCAGAAGGCTTCTGAGGCGTTCAACTCTGCCCGGGAGCGAGTCTTAGTGGCTTACTGGGAAGCTGAGGAAGATGGAGAAGCGAGGCAGAGGCCAGAAAGCGGCCGCGACTCAGGCCCTTCAGCCGCAGTCAGTGGGGTTTAAGAGAGACAGGAAGCCTAGCATGTTCGAGAAGGAGTCAGTGAGTGCTGTTAACAAGAGTCCTTTTCGGTTGTCTGCGCATCCCCCACAACACGGGACTGCGGACTTATTTTTGCCCCCACCCTAGAAACTGAATTCTGAGCGTGGATGTAACTTCCCCTTTAGATTTACCTAAGGATTTTAAGTTCATAGAACTCTACGTTAAATGATCGGACATCTATTTTACGTGCTTGACTACAACTCTTTTTCAGACATGTAGATTTCCAAAGAATAATCTAAAGTATCTTCAGTTTTACTAACCAAAAATGAGTGTGTGTATACAGTATAGGAGAAAAAAACTGGGAAGCTAGACAACACACTGAGCTGTTTTGTACTTTCAAACAAGCTGTCTCCTTAATTTAAGAATATATATGGGAGAGAAAAGTTAAAGCATTGTTAACCTGCCTGATAATGGAAAAGGCCACTGTTCTGTATCAATATTTGAATATGATTCTTTGAGAAGCTTACTCGTCTTTTATTGAGAAAAGTAATACTCAGAGGATGCATAATATTAGGACTAAGATGAGAGCCTGTGTCCTGGGATTCCAGTCTCACTTTGCTGCAGTGAATTTTTTTCATTCCTGTTTCATAGGATTTATAATTGGTAAGATGGTAATAGAAGTAATAGGCAAAACAGATTTGTGGAGACTTCAAAATATTTGAGGATTGCAAAGTAGCAAAAAGAAAAAAACTCATGGCAACATAGTTGCTAATATCTCTATGGTGCCTATACTTTATAGACCAGACTAATGGATGTTCCTTTATAAGACAACTAAGTAAAAACAACAAGACTAGGAACAAATCTGTTGAATTTCAAACTAGAATTTGTAACACTGTATTGGGGTGTGCTGTGTTACAGATTACACCAGCTGAACGGCTGATGAGTTTGACAGTTGAGTAAGCCTGAACTCAGTATGAAATACATAGCTGCACTGCAATTGGTATATAGGCCAAAGTGTGGGAGTGAAGGGACATGGACCACAGCACCTTATTTGATCTGAGTGTGACCAGTCAGAACTATCGTAATCTACATTTCCAGAAGACATTGGAATAGACTAGAAATTGAGTAAGGATACTACAAATGCTAGTTAAATGAGTCATTTGAAACTTAAGTAAAAAAAAAAACAAAAACGAAAAACCATAATCCTCCCATGATTTTGCGCATAATAAAAATTAGGACATGGTCAGTATGAACCTGACCATGTTCTTCAATAATTTTTTTAGGGGGCCGGGGAGATGGTTCAGTGGAGTAAATGCTTCCATGGCAAGTGCAAGGGCCTAAGTTCAATCCCTAGTTCCACAAAAAGATAATAATTTTTTTAGAGCATTAACTCATGCCCATTGGGTAGAATTTCTGTGGGTTGGCAGCTACTGCCTTTAACTTTGTCATGAGGATGAAACTGAAATAAAGCTAACTAGATATTTCATTGAGATAGTGTAAAGAGTGGCTGAAGTTTATTCATGTTGCAAGTGTCAAGCTGAAGTGTCCCATGTCTTTCTAGGTCTAGTTCTTCAGCTTTTTCCCCCAATTCATAAGGGATTCCCATCCTTCCAATGCTTTTTTCTTTAAGAATCAGTTTCTATAACTTACAACAGAAAAATCACAAAACTATATAGATTACTAGAAATTGGAAACTTACAGTCTTGTATTTACTAGTCGTTCAAATGACATACGTTTGAAATTTTTAGCTGAGCAAAAAGTTGTTTTGTTTTTGTCTTTTTGAGACAGGGTCTCACTATGCAGTTCAGGCTGGCCTTAAGCTTACTTTGTAGCTCAGGCTAGTCTCGAACTCACAACAATCCTCCTGCCTCAGCCTCCCAAGTGCTGAGATTACAGTCATGAGCCACCATGCCCTGCGCAAAAAGTATTTAAACATTAAATAATGACATCTTATGAGCACAATCTCATTGCATTGTAGGACCACAGGTGAGCATTTATGTAAGTAAATGCTATATCAGTAAGTTGAATAATTCGCTTCAGTTTGTATTACTAGATGCCTAAAAGATGTGTGAAAGCTATTTCTAATTTAAAAAATGATTGCAAAGATTCTTACTAGAAGAATAACGTAATTTTGATGAGTGTTCTGAGCCAGGGACACTATAGTGATGTAATAAGAATAATAGTGATGTAATTTTGAGAATAGTTTGTCCACCAAGGGTAGCTTTGGGTCTTCAGATGTGTGCCCCATCCCTGTGTTATAGAGACATAGGTTGTGGGGTGGTCTGAGGAGACTTCTGTGAGCTACACTCCTGTAGCTTCCAATTACTTGCTAATCTAGGGATTAAGTCCCTGAAGAATAGAGGACAATAAATAGAAGTTGAGATTTCTATATGTGATGAAAATGATGAGCCCATAAATCAAAGAATATCGATGAATTCTAAGCACAAGAGATATAAAGAAATCTACATTCAAACATACCTGAAACAAGTCATGTAAAGGCAACTAGAAAGAGACACTATATATGAACAAAACAACAGCGGACTCATCAAAAATTGTGCAAGTCAGAAAATGTTCAAGTCCTGAAATAGCCAAACCTAGAATTCTATACCTAGCCAAAAATATTTTGAAAACAAAATTCCTATTTCCAGTTCTTGGTGTAAAGAGTTTGGCAGTCATTACTACATCATAATAAAAAGCTGTACAGATCTTCTAAAAGGACCGCTTCTTAAATCCATTATAGAGGTGAGATCATTGGGCAGATTGTGCCCTCCAAAATTAAAGTCTAATGCTAAAACTGGGATAAAAACCGAAGTCAGGAAGCAAGTCCTGAAACATGATTGAATTACCAGAGACCCACCTTTTCCCTCCAGTCCTGAAGATTAAGCCCAAGGCCTTGCCTTTTATGTTTATTTTTATTTTGAAACAGGCTGGGCTTTGATTTGTGATGCTCCAACCTCAGCTTCCTGGGAGTGCTGAGGTTATCTGTGTGTGCCACAGTGCTTGGCAAGATCATGTATTTATAATGCTTGGACTCCACACACATGTGGTGGTCTCCATGTTTTTCTGCTTTTCACCTTTGGGAATTGAATCAGGTTCTCAAGGTAAATAACTGAAGAGAAAAACCCATCATAATTATGATAAATGATGAGGGGTGGGGCTTCCTAGTCACACTGAGGAGAAATTAAAAAAGAGGATGTCTATCTGAACTTGTGAAAGGGAAATGCCCAACTCTGGCATTTTCTAAGCACTATATTACAGCTGTGGAGTTAGGAAAATCAGATTTCTAAAATTCTGCCTAGAAGGGGCTGGCCAAATAGCTCAGCTGATTAAAGTGCCTGCAATCAGGTGCAGGAGCCAGGGGTTTGGCCCCCAGGCCTGCTGTACCAGCCCTGCCCACAGGCACACAGAGACAACAATTGAGACTGGGTGTGGTGGCATGCAGCTCTTGGGAGGCTGTAAACAGGTGGATCACTAGAGGTCCAATTTAATAGATCCTGTAGTCCCTTTCCTAAAATATAAATAAATAAATATTCTGTGTAGAAGTGCAAACTTGGTGAAAAAAGGAGACCTGAACATAAAAACTATACACTCCTTTCTTTTCTCCTGTACATTACCAAATTACTGGAGGTCTATTTATAGCACTCTTACCAGTGAATAATACCTGCCTATGGGAGAAAAATTTACAAAGTATACAAAATGGGAAAACCAGCCAGAGAAAGCAAACATTAAAACCATATTTGGGGACCGGGGAGATAGCTCAGTAGAATAAGCACTTGCCTGGCAAGTGCAAGGCCCTGAATTTCATCCCTGGTACCACAAAAATAAATAAACCATATTTGGCATAAATGATGGCATTATCACCAATTCAAAACTAATATTTTTAGGACTCTAGCTGACAAAATAGTATACAAGTGATGAACAATGTAATCAGAGAGGAAAATACTAAGAACCAAAAAGAAGTACTGGACTTAAAAACCCAGTAATATAGAGAATACCACCAATAGGCTTACACTTACTAGACATGACACATCAATGGAAAGAAATTGCTTGATGACATATCAGCGTAAACTTTAAAAATAGGAAAAAGAAAAAGTGTCCAGCATTGTAGGACAGTGACAAAAAGTGTAAATGACTCATAATGGGAATACCAGAAGGAGAAGAAAGAAGCTGAGGGAATATTGAAGCACAGTATCAGATAACACACAGAAGCCCAGGCCCAGGAAGATAAGGTATTACCAATACGGAACAAATAAGTAGAAATAGTTAATCAGTAATTCAGGTGAGGCTATCAATACAAATTCTATGATCATCAAAAGGATTGTAAGAGTATTATGAACAAATCCGTACATGCAATGATTACCTAGATTAAATGGGTCAGTTCTTTGAAACACAAACTCTCCCAGAGGGTGCACTTTCTTGTGCTTGATCCTCTCCCGACTTAGAAAATATAGGGTTAATTGAGGAATTTAATTGATCATTTTCCCAAATAAAACACCAGACCCTAATGGGTTCTACCAAATATTTAAGGAACAAATTGAACCAAGTTTCTACAATACTTTCAGAAGAGAATCACTGGGAGTATTTTCTAATGTATTCCATGAGGTCAGGATTACCCTGATGCCAAAGCCAAAGAATGTAATTATAAAAACAACTTTATGAGTAATGATTCAGAAATCTTTACCAAAACACCAGCATTCCATATTACATTCAAAGGACTATCTACCATGGCCAAATGGTATTTATTCTCAGAATGCAAGAATGACTCAATATACGAAAATGGATCAGTGTATTGCACAACATAAACATACTGGGGGACCAGGGAGATGGCTCAGTGGAATAAGCACTTCCCTGGCAAGTGCAAGGGTCTGAGTTCAACCCCGGTTCCTCAAAAAAGAATGCAATGAACATAAACATACTGAAGCAATGAACCAAATTATCATTTCATTAATGAAGTTTGACCAAATATTTTTAATCTTAAATTTTCAAATTTAGAAATAGGAAATTAACAATAATTAATACCTTTTATATTTGCTATCTGCAATGCAGTTCCTCAGTAAAAAGATCAGCATAACATACTGGCTAAACAATATTACCACAAGCTGTAATTTCCAATGAACTAAGAGAAACTAGCAGTATAACTTTTAACTACCTTGTATATATGTTTCCTCCCTTTTTCCTTTCCTTAACCATAGTTTCCCTTTTCCTTTTGAGTAGTGTCTTTCCAATTCACAATATATTTTATATATTTTGAATTTTATTTACTCATTCAGCTTCTCACACTAGTGAGACAATATGATGTTTACACACATGGGTCTGATTTATTTGACTTAGGAGTATGATCTCAAGTTGTAGCTATTTAAAACAAAAGTTTCAAGTTTATCCTTTTTATGGCTGAGTAGTACTCCACTGTATAAAAAACATAGGAGAGACTTCATGAGCAAAACTCAGACTGCATGATATGCTACAAAGAATCAATTAATGGAATCTCACCTAAAAAGCTGTAACACAACAAAAGAAATCAACAGCACAGTGGAAAGATAATCCATAGGGTGCGAAAAATTATAGCCAATTAAGAATTGAAAGAATTTGGGGGCCAATAAGATAGCTCAGCAGACTAAAGTGTCTACCTAGGCAAGCTTAGGCAAGCACAGGGACTGGGGTTTGATCCTGGCACCACATAACTTGCAGCCTTGCCCCCAGGGCAGTGTTTACTTGCCAGAGTGCAGGCATAGTGGTGCATGCTTGTAACCCCAGCGCTGGGGAGGCTGAAAGCAGGAAGAGCACCATGAGTCCCAAGCTGTGTAGTGAGACTCTGCAACAAACAAATATGTTAAAAAAGAAAAAAAAAAAAAAAGAAGAAGAAAGAAAGGCTGGGGAGGTGGCTCAGTAGAATAAGTGCTTCCTGGGCAAGGGCAAGGACCTGAGTTCAATCCCAGTTCCACCAAAAACAAAAAGCAAAGAAAAAGAAACAATGGAAAGAAATCAGACCCCCCCCCCAATTCAAAGACCCAGTCCAAAAATGGGCATGAATACACAGTTCTCAAAAGAAGAAATACAAATGAAACATATATGAAAAAATGTTCAGTATCATTGTTCATTCAAGAAATGGGGATTAAGACAACATTGAGATTCCATCTCACTCCAGAGAGAATATCTGATCAAGAAACCAATCAAGGGCCAGGAAGATAGCTCAGTAGAATAGGCGCTTGCCTGGCAAGTGCAGGGTCCTGAGTTCAATCCCTGGTACCACAAAAAAAAAAAAAAAAAAAAAAAAAAAAAAAAAAAAAAAAAAAAAAAAAAAAAAAAAAAAAAAAAAAAAAAAAAAAAAAAAAAAAAAAAAAAAAAAAAAAAACCAATAACAAGGCTGGAGGAACCATGGACAAAAAGGAACTCTTGTCCACTGCTGGTGGGCATGTAAACTGGTGGACTGTGGCAATCCATGTGGAGATTTCTCAGAAAACTAGGATTAGAGAGGTCAGGGAGAAAGCTCAGAGGCATAAGCATCTACCTGGCAAGCACAAGGACCCAAGTTCAATCCTCAGCTCCACATGCCATGCAGTCATGGCCCCAGATGCCCAGGCATTCCATCTCAGTCCCAGATACGGGTGCCCACTGTGGTAGAGCACACCTGTAATCCCAGCACTCGAGAAGTTGAGCCAGGAGGATCTTTGCGAGATTGAAACCAGCCTGGGGACTATAAAAGTGAGCACAAGGACAGCCAGAACTGCATAGTGAGACCCTGTCTCAAACAAAAAACCCCACCTAGGATTAGAGGTCCTGTTTGACCCAGCTATTTCCTTCCTGGGTATCTTTCCAGAAGAACTGAAAGTATACTACAGTGATATATGTGCATCCATATATATAGAAGCACAATTAGTCATAGCTAAATCTTGGAAACAGCCCAAATGCCCATCAACAACTGAGGAATGGATAAAAAGGACAAAATTATTTTTGTCAAATTGTTTTATGACTTTTTTTTCATTGAACTACAAATGTCAATCAGACAGTTTCAAGACACCTTAACAATACAGATTCGATAAATTAATACATTGCAAACTGTTTTCATAATGTTTTGGTATTGTACAAGGTGCATACATATTATATTTACAGATATTATTTTAGCAGATATCTCTTATCAGTGAATTAAGAGTGTAGCTGCTTATTTTTTATACCTGAATTATATCAAAAATTCAATAATTATTTTCCTAGTGGATGACCGTAGTACTAGAAGCCGACATAAATATCCTGTCCAACCACCATTAGTGCAGATCTTGCCTCTCATAGAATTATGTAGAAGCACAGCATTATCTATCCCAACTATACTGTCTATACACACACATCATGATTTTTTCTTTCTACACCCCTTCCTTTGTCTACACCTGTCAAAGGTGGGCACTCCATTGACATTCAACTAACTTAGGTGCTTGAACTCGACACCATAATCCAACACAATCCAGCATTCTACAACAATAGTGAGTTATTCAAAGAAATTGTCGACCATAGCCATTTACAGCTCAGATTAATATTATGGCCCCACGATGTATACTTCATTTTTATACTTTTCTGCTGCATGGTTAAGACCTAGATAGATCAAGATTTATATACCAACATATGAACTTTATATTTCCTATGTGGTCAGTGAAGTCCTCTCAGGGTTTATCTTGTAGTCCTGTACATTCTGTAGTTCCTTTGTCTGTGTCATCCATGTGGATGAGTCACGGCCAATGCTTGACCAGTTTGCTTTCTGTGAGAGCTTGAGAGAAAGTTTTCTCTCCATGTGACTCTCCCCAGGCACACTATAGAACTTCACTCTCTTTCCTCTGTGGCTCCATAATCTCCTTGTTCAGAAAATTTGGAGCTCACCTGAGTTTCATGATGTCTCAGTACAGGTTCTTCTATGTCCTGAGTCTTTGCTGACCTTGAAAGGCTAGGGCCAAAATGTTGGCTGGCCTTGTGGCTCTTCTATTTCTCCAACTCTGACTTGTGATCTGCGGTTGTTAACCATCCAGAAGAAAAGCTGATTAGTATCCTGCAGGATATGCCATTCACTTTGCCTTATCTGACTCAATTGATGTTACTTGTTGTACGTTTCCTTTTGTATTTCTGCTTTTCGCTTGTTATACTAGGTGTTTTATGACTTATTTTTATTTATTTATTTATTTTGGCAGAACTAAGGATTGAACTCAGACCCTTGCGCTCACCAGAGAAGTGCTTATTCCACTGAGCCATCTCCCCAGCCCCTTTTTTAGGACTTTTTAAAAAGCAACAGAAAACTAGAACAACATAATGAAAAACATACATTAAAAAAACACAGGAAATTTGCTTAATGGGCAAAAGACTGAAAAGCTTCCCTTCATATTAAGAAGAAAGCAAGGATGTCAATTTTTGCCATTCTTATTCTAGCTAAGCAGTTAGGTAAAAAAAGGAATTACTGGATATCATGAAAATGGGGCTGAGAAGATTCAGTAGAATAAGCACTTTCCTGGCAAGAGCAAGGGCCCGAGTTCAATTCCCAGTTCTGCAAAAAAAAAAAAAAAGAAAAGAAAAGAAAAGAAAACAAAGGTCAGGGATGTGGAGATAGCTCAGTGGTCTAAGCACTAGGTCAGCACAAGGACCTGGGTTTAATCCGTGGTAACACATGCAATAAACCAAGTACATAAAAATTTAAAAGAAAAAGAAAAAATAAGGCTCATCACTTTAATGAAAACAAATCACTTACTGGGAAAACACTAGGTCATAAATAAATGTTTCCTTAATGTATGTTGAATGTCAAAGAATGAATATTGCATGCCAAAAATATCGACTGATGGAGATAATCAAATCAATACATTTTTGTGATCTTTTCAACTTAAGACTTAGGAATTTGTTACCCAAATAATGATATTATTTACATAAACTAAGTTTAAAGACAGGATAGATGATACTGTGTAGGGAGCATAAACGGCTCACCTTACATTCCCCACCCAAGCCACTCAGTTCGTTTTTTGGAGACTGCTCTTGTTTTTAGTCCTTTTGCATGTTCTGTAGATATTCTAAATGTATGTATACAAATTTACATATATATGCTTGTGTGTGCAAATGAAAAGTTTTTTTCTTTCTTTTGCCAATTTGATTGGGTAAATCTAGTATTTAATGACTATATTTTCACAGAAGTCTGTTATAACACATTTCCAAGTTTTGTGTCTGCCTTGCTCAATCCATTATGTCAGGATTCTTTAATTCAAAATTATAATTTGAAAAGTGATCTCTTTCTCTCCTTCTCCCTTTCTCCTTTCTTTGCTTCCCCTCTCTCCCTCCCTCTCCCACTTTCCCTCTCTCCAGTATGCACAGATCTTAAAAGAAAGACTAAGAGAATCAATTCATGATGTTCAGTACGTAGAGCCTCCATTTGATGACTCAATTGCTGACATAGGTAAAGAGTGGAAGAGTGCCCTGTCAAAATTAAAGTTTGCAAATTCATATAGAATGGAGCCTCTGAGGAAATTTCAAGTTCATACAGTAGAAACTAAAGTCCAGCAGATATTAAAGGTAGGTTTAGGGCTGAGGATATGATGTATATATTTCCAATATTATAGTAGAAATGTCCAGAAAAACAGGAGGGTGTGTGCGTGCACGCACATGCATGCATATGTGTGAAATTTATTATATGAATTGGTTTTATGCAATGGCAGGAATGAAGAGTTTGCATGATCTTCTTTGTGTGACCTAGGGAACCAGGAAAGTGGTTATATTTCATCCTGAATCCAAAGGCCTGAGAACCAGGCAAGCTAGCTGTAAAAGTCCCAGGCCAACACTACAAACTCAAGAACCTGGAGCACTAATGTTCAGGTGCAGGAGATGATCACTCTTCCTCCACCTTTTTGTCTGGTTCAGGCCTTCAACAGATTGGATGATACCCACTCTCATTGGGTGATCTTTATTCAGCCTACTGATTCATATGTTCACTAACCCTTCTGAAAACAACTTCACAAACACAGCCAGGCATAATATTGTACCAGTTCTTGGGATTTATCCTAGTCAAGTACACACCTAAAAATAATTTTTTAAAAACTAATTAATGCAAGTCCTAGTCAACTGAGTATCTATGCTATTCTCCTTAAAGCAAATTATCTAAACAGAAACAATAAATAGGTTAAAAAAATTACTTAACGTTGCAACCAAGTTGTATATAAAAAAATGCATTAATCCTTTCTTCCCCAAAGGAGGTAAAGTCTTTGAGTAATGCTTATTCTTCTCTGGAAACCTTGTAACTTAAATGCTATGATGTAAAATTAGCAATACTTAATATAGATAAAAGTAAATTTTTGTTACAGGAGTGGAAGAGGAAAGAAAACAACTATATTTGCTTAGTTATATGTATACTGTGATGGTTGATCTAGTTTTTCAGAATAATTGGCTTGAAAAATATGAAAGTGCACCTCAACGTGGGACCTGTATCTGGTCCCTGGACCTCCTCCTCTTTGCCACACTTTGCTTGCTTTGTTTTATAACTGTGGTAGTTGACATATGGTGTCCACTTGGCTGAATCTTCATTTCTAGGTGTGGAGGCCCCACCCTGCAGGTAGGCAGGGCCCAACCTGGGGCACCATTGGTTCCACCCTAGGGCAATGGGCTGGCCCAGAGTGACTCAGCACAAAAAGTACAGATTAAGAAGTTAAGGAAGGCTGCCTTCCCAGCCTGCAGTGCTTCCTTGGAGAAGTCCGGGTCTTCAGAGGAGGTAGATCTTCACAGCCACACCACTTTGGAGAAGCTACAGTCTTGACAGTTGAGCGCGGGTCTTCCCAGTTAGCAGAAGGAAGAGAGAGACCTGATGGACACCACAGCTGCTGCTGCTCCTCTGCGCTTCATTGTTTTCTACTCCCATGAACTGCTGTCATTTGTGCTGGAGCCAGCAGAATATAAACTGAAACATCCACAAAATGTTAGCTAAATAAACCTTTCCTTCCCTCATTTTGGGTGTCAGGTATTTTTGTCCCAGCACAGTGTAAAAAGTAACTAACACAACAACTGCCATGAAATGAGAGGCCTTGCCCCACCATAATGACTTTTTGCCACGACACATTTTCCCAGACCCACAGCAAGAGAACTAGCCAAGCGTTGCCTGAAAGTCTGAGCCATTTCTTTCTTTAAGTTGGGGGTTCAGGCACTTTGTCCTAGAAGTGGGAGAGCTGATACGCAAATGTGCATATACACACACACACATGCACTGTGCACATGCCTGTAAACACACATGACAAAGAAAGACTCAAAACAAATAACAGGTTTTTGAGAATTATTTCCATGATTGTAGCCAATATGTGTAAGTACCTCCTAGTAGTAAGTCTCATTGTCTTTTCCTTCATCAAGCACTTTGGCTGGTCATGGTTCTTTACATTCTGTTTTGAAGGATCTAGGACACAGTGCATTACTGTAGCCGACCATTAGTCTTTACCATAGGATATGTGGGTCTTCTACATTTCAGAAGGACTTTTTGTTTCCTCTATTGTGGAGTGCTTCAGTTTTCCTAGATAGGTAAAGAGCAAATTGGTCAAGCAATGACCATGACTCATCCACAAGGCTGACAAAGGATCTACAATGTGCAGTACAGGGTTACAGGATAAACCCTGAGGATATCGGACTGACCTTATCTGATACAAAAGTTACATTTTTTGTTATATAAGTCTTGCTTTCACTCAGTCTTAACCATCCAGCAGAAAAGTATAAAAATGGAGGCATATAAAGTCAAGTCATATTAATATAATGAGCAGTGAATGGCTCAAGTGAAAAACTTCTGTGGATAACCCACTTCTATTGTGGACTGCTGATCTGTGTTGGATTGTTATATATATATATATATATATACATATATATATATATATGTATATATATATATATACATATATATATATGTATATATATGTGTGTGTGTGTGTGTGTGTGTGCGTGTGTGTATTTTAAATAAAGTCCAGAGAAGCCCTGCCTTAGTTACTTTTCTGTTGTTGCTAAGACAAAATATGTGTGTGTGTGTGTGTGTGTGTGCGTGCGTGTGTGTATTTTATTTTATTATTTATTTTTTTGTCTTTTTGAGACAGGATCTCACTATGCAGTTCAGTCTGGCCTTAAGCTCACTTTGTAGCTCAGGCTGGTCTCGAACTCACAACAATCCTCCTGCCTCAGCCTCCCGAGTGCTGGGATTACAGGCATGTGCCACCATGCCCGGCTTGTGTGTGTATTTTAAATAAAGTCCAGAGAAGCCCTGCCTTAGTTACTTTTCTGTTGTTGCTAAGACAAAATACCCAATAGCAAAAGTTAAAGGAAAGTTTATTTAGCTGAGTTTGCATGAGTTTCATAGCTGGCTGGCTGCAAGGCAGGATGGGGTGGTAGAGGGGCCATTGCAGTGGAGAACGGTTCATGGAAGACAAAAGGAAGGAAGACAGCAAAGCCACAAAGTAACAAAGAAGCCCTAAGCAACAACCTTTTCTGTTCCTTACATCCTGTCAAGGCTACTTACCCTTATGGCAGGAAGAACACACGGGAGGGGGTGGCTTGTAGCCTTAATCCTAGCATTTTACAGTGAATCCATTCCAGGATCACGCACCTTAGATGCAGCCACCTCCACAAATCCCCTCCTATAAGCACATGAGAATTTGTGGGGGACATCTAATACAAACTATAACTGACTCACTAGATGTTGTGTTTTATTTTTGGTTGTAAGAGGTGTCAGATGCAACAAATTACTCTTTTTTTTTTTTTTTTTTTTTTTTTTTTTTTTTTTTTTTTTTTTTTTTTTTTTTTTTTTTTTTTTTTTTTTTTTTTTTTTTTTTTTTTTTTTTTTTTTTGTCTTTTTGAGGCAGGGTCTCACTATGCAGCTCAGGCTGGCCTTAAGGTCACTTTGTAGCTCAGGCTGGTCTTGAACTCACAACAATCCTCCTGCCTCAGCCTCCCGAGTGCTGGGATTACAGGCCTGCGCCACCACGCCCGGCACAACAAATTACTCTTAACCTTAGAATATCTCAACATGTCCTATACCACTGGATGACTAAAAGTATCACTGAGGTAAAAGGTCATTGAACTTTATTTTATAATTATTAACTTGATTTTACTTTTAATAAAAAATTTTAATTTGGTCCTTCCATACAAATGCTATAATCAAAATTAATAATACCCAACAATTTATGGAAATAACCATGAACATAACAATTATTAAGTGACAAGCTCTAACAGTCAGATGCCTCTAAAATGGAACATTTAGCAAAATATTTCTATACTAGTATTACACAGAGTTCATGTGCTAAAATGACTGTAACCTTAATCATAATTACATCATTTGGTATCTTCAGTACCTTAAAGAAGTACTTCAGGGCTGGTGAGAACTCAGTAGACCAAGGGCCTGCTTAGGCAAGTGCAGGGTCAGGAGTTTGATCCTGGGCACCACATGCCATGCTGGTCCCCCCAGGTGCATTGAGTCGGCCACCGAGTCCAGGTGTGGTGGCACATGCCTGTAATCCCAGTGCTAGGGAGGCTGAAAGCAGGAGAATCACTATGAGTCTGAGCTGCCTAATGAGACCCTGTACCAAATACACATTAAATAAATGAATTTTTTAAAAAGTATTTCAGACTTAATCATTTTTTTTCAGTTTGTATTTGTACATGTTTGCTGCACATAAATCACATTCCTCATGAGAAATTAGTACACATACATCTCAATTCCTTTTCATCCCCTTTTTAGTGGACAGGCTTTTCTATTATTGCTTCAAATTCATTTACTGTTATTAGGTTATTTATAGTTTTAAAACCTTATTGGCTCAATTATGGTAATCCAGATACCTTGGAATTCATCTAGTTCTTCTGGATTCTAATTTACTGGAGTACAATTGTTTAGCAGTGTCTGTTGTCGCCCTTTTTCCTTTCGAAATGGATTTGTGTGATTTTTTTTTCTTTTTTTGGTAAGAATGGTTAAAGGTTTATTTTGTTAATTTTTTCAAAGAACCATCTTTTTAATAAAATATGCATGAAAAGGTTTTGATTCTTTTAAGTTTATTTAAGTGTGCTTTAAAGCTAGTATGTGGTCTATTTTAGAGAAAATTGCACGTATTGGTGAGAAGAGTATGTTTTTTGGGTAGAATTCTGTAGACATCTTTTAAATTTGTTTGAAGGCTTGGTTAAATTCTATTGAATTTTTTGTTTCTTCATCTATTGTGATTATGGGGTATTGATGTCTCTCACTATAAATGTGTTGATATTTATCTGATCTTTTATGTCCAGTAGTATTTGTTTTATGAAGCTGGTGTTCACTGTATGGATTTTTAGTTTTTATCTCTGTCTGATGAATTGTTCCCTTAACCAACATGCAGTGACCTCCTTATCTCTTCTGGTCATTTTTGGCTTAAGGATCACATTGCTTGAAAGTAGGGTAGCTACTTCTGCTTGTATTTGCATTCTTGATGCATGGAATATTGTTTTGTACCTCTTGAGTTGTAGTTTATGAATTTCTTCTTGAGTGAAATGTGTTTTGTGGTTATAGCAAATGACTAGATTTTGTTTCTTGATCCATTATGTCAGCATGCTCACCCCCCAGGGGCCTGGAACCATTACATTGGGAGTCATTAGTGAAAGGTAGTGACTTGCTCCTCTCATTTTCCCATTCTCAACCCACCTGGTGCATTCATTTTACCTGACATTTTGCCACTGCTTATTTCATTGCCTCCCCCTGAGATGCCCTTGAGGGTATTTTATAGTAATGATTTGGTGGTCATCACTTTCTAAGGTGATCTTTGCTGTGAAAAGCCTTTATCCATTAGTTTTGAGAGATAGTTTTGTAGGATATATCACTCTGGATTGGATGCTGTTTGTTTCAGGGTTTTAAAAATTCACTTCAAACCCTTCTGGCATTTAGGGTTTTTGTGGTTGAAAGGTCTGCAGTAACTAATTGGCAGTTGTAACTTATTCATTGATTTTGTTTTTTAAGTTTTTAAGATTTCATCCTTTTGTTGGAGTTCATGGATTTTGGCCATGATGTTCTTTTTGGATTGTGGCTATTTGGAGTTTTCTATCATATATGTTTGTATGTATGTATTTCCTTCATTTGGAAAGTTTTCTGCTATTATTTCTGAAAACTTGGTTTTTATGCCATTTGTGCAGCTTTCTGATTTTTTTAACTTCGATTAATTTTAGTCTTCTTTATGCCATTTAGCAATGTTGGATCCAAGTTTTCATGTTTTCCTGGAATTTTTAAGGTATCTCTGAACAACTAGTTTCCAATAGCAGTGCTTTCTTCTACTTCTGACCCTCTGTACTCACATCAGTAGCTTCCTCAGACCACAGACAGATTCTATACATTTTTCAGTCTCCTGAAATTTTGTGTAGTATCTTTCCACAGACTCTTAATTTCTTGCTAAACTGGTATTGCATGTTTTTTACAGCTCAGGTAGCTTTTGTTACTGGCTTTTTTTTTTTTTTTTTTTTTCAGAACCAGGGATTGAACTCAGGCCCTTGCACTTGCCAGGCAAGCACTTATTCTACTGAGCCATCTCCTAGGCCCTGTTACTGTCTTTTATAGGCTTTCTGATTATTTCATTTATTAAATTAGATATTGGGCTGGGGAGATAGCTCAGTGGAATAAGTGCTTCCCTAGCAAGCACAAGGGCCTGAATTCAATACCTGGTTCCTCCAATAAATAAATGAAACAGTTGCTTAAAATTAGGTTAATTCAAAACAGCTTCTTTAATTTTTCATAACTAATACCTTAATACTAATATAAACAATACTAGTATTAGTTTTGATATCTGAACAATCATAAATTTAATATGGGAAAAACATAACTGCCAGCCTTCTAGATGTCAGATACACCCAGTTCATGTTTCCCAAAATCAAAGAATGAGTTCTAAGGAACAGAGGTTAACGGTAGAAAAATTCATTGAGAGAGAGAATACCCTGAGAGACAGAAGAAAACCAAGAAGTGCTTGCCACAGCTCCTACTTCTCAGAGGAAGCTTTATAAGACAAAATCATGTGCTGTGATGTAGGTCAGACCAATGACCAACCAACAAGACAATAAGCATAATCACTTAGGTAATATTGATCCAATGGGGAAGCAGGTCACATAGCAAGTGTACATGGACAGAACAAAGACCTTTTAAGGAAGGAATGATCAGGAGCAGTCACCTGGGTAGCTGACATCTAGCTAGACTTTATTGGACCAGGTGATACCAATTATAGCATTGCATTTGTTGCTTACCCTTGGGGAGGCTCGTAGGCCTGGTCAGTCTGTCTTTACTTGAAGCCTGATCTTTGACAGCTGTGTCTTCAGCCACTTGGTAACGTGTTCTTGTCTTCTGCACCGACTCTCTCTCAAGGGCCTTGACTGCTTATAATATTTCTGTCTAACTTAGCTGTCTATAATGAATTCAATACATTTCAGGTGAAAGAATCTCTCACACCTGTAGAAATATAGATTTGATATAAAAGCCTAATGTCCAGAAACAATAGACAGAGCCTGAGAAGAGCTGTTGTCTGTTTGAAGTTCCCAGAAAGCTCAGATTCCAGATAGCAGCATCTCTTGCAGGCACCCTGTTCTTTGATCCCTTGCTTGGGATGTTATCCACTAGCTTTTGTGTGAACCTAGTGTTAGGCAAATGGTGGAAGTCAGCAGAGATAGCAGCTTGTATTCACTTAAGTAATTATACACATTCCTTAGCCTGCCTTTGCCCCTCAATAAATGTAAGATGCTTCTGAGGCTGGGGCTCACTTTGAGAGAGACTCATCTCAGGGAGACCTCTGAAGCTACATTCATCGGGTCTTCTGGTCCTTTCTTTCGCACCGACCCGTAACATACAGCACATACTGTCTGTTAACTTTCAGCTTCAGGACGCTCACATGGAGGCCCTTTATTCCGAGGTCCCTGTACCTGTGGCTGCTGTTGTAGGAGTCAGCCACTGGGAGTTTCTCGGCAACCAGACTGGTTTGGGAGGCTCCCCCAGACCACCCCCATCTCAGTATTCCCTGGCTTAAAATTCCTGACACCCTCCCCTTAATTTGCAAGGTGCATTTCTTCAGTAACTGAGATGAAGCAGGTATTGGGAAGAAAGCTTTCTCCTAGTCCTAATTTTCTCAGTGCTTTCTTTTTGAGCCTTTTCTTCCTCTGCCATTGTGGAAATGTGTAGCTACAAAAATCCCTTAGTTTTTTGACATATTTTAGGGGAACCAGACCTATAATCTTGAAAGACACACTACTGAATGTCTTAATCTTCAATGTTGAAATACCCTCAAATCAAAATTCCTAGAGTGTAATGTCCTAAAAGATCAAAATATCAAAACTAGAGCTCTGGGGGAATTACAAAGTATATTCAAAAAGCATTCATTCATATTTCTCTTTTTTGTTTGTTTTTTGGCAGAACCAGGGATTGAACTCAGGCCCTTGCACTTGCCAGGGAAGCACTTATTCCACTGAGCCATCTCCCTGGCTCTAAAGGACAATTTATTTTAAAATCAAGCATGAAATAATGCTTCATAGCCGACTTTATATAATGAAATATGTGACAGCATATCAACTTTTAAAAGTACACAATCTCCAGAATACTGATGATAGTTGTGTAGGTATAACAGCTATCAGCAGGCTAGCTGTTTTATAAAGAATGGACTAGAAAGTGAAGTGTATCACTGTGGCTGGTGATGTGCCCCTAACTTCACAGTAAACAATACCATGGCAAACAACCTAAATCTTTTGGGGAGATTGATCAAAACTGTGAGGGTCCTACTGCATATGCAAGTTGCCAGAGAGCGGAGATTTTGAGGCATTTTCTTTTTCTCAAATGCAGATGTGTGCAAAGGACATCTCTTTGTTTACTGAGGAAGTGTCTGTAGTTTTACATATATACACAAAGCTTACACACAAAGTCTGTGTTGCAGTAGTACTCTTGTGTAGTGAAATTTGCAAAGAAATGCATAAAAGAAATTAAAACTCTTTGTCTCTGTATAAATTACTGTTATGGGTCGCTCAGACTAGGAACTAGATTAGCCAGACTGGAATTTGGAAAGCCATTTATTACTGAGCTCAGGGCCTCAGATCAGCTCTCACGAAGGAAAGGACGGAAAGGCGGCTTGCCCAGGAAGCAGGGAGGGGTTTTAAACTTGGAACCACATTGAGTTTGATAAACCAATTCATTGTCTGACACAAAATAAAGCTTTCAGAGTCATTGTGACCACCACTCAAACTAAGTTTCCTGGGGCTTTTGTTTCAGTTTCTGGTGAATTTGCACCTGAGTACCTGCAGGCAGCCTTGCATGGCCCAGAGGTTACAAGAAGTTAAAGCCCTTAACAGCCCTATTTACTAAGCAACCTAGTACAGTGGATGATACATTTACAACAGAAAGCACAAGATGTGCATTTATAGCCTAAAATGTGAGTTAACCCATTACAATTACTCCTTCAGAATTGGACAGGATGTGACTATGAAGTACACAATGTAGAGAGTTGTAAGAAGTAGTAACAATTTTAAATGGAAGACACAACTTTTAAAAAAGAAAATTTGATGCGAAAAAATGTTTTACACCAATAGATATGGACAGTTATGGAAGTCCATAAAAGCTTGCCAACTGCTAGTGTTCTGAGACCTTGAGGTTTTCCCAGCCCTCAGCCATGGTTTGGACTTTGTCCATCCCCTGGACCTAAGCATGCTCAGAGGAGGGTAAAGTCTCAAGCTAAGGTTTGAAGCCACAGCAAATTGTGTGTTTTTATTTATAGCTAAAGATTGAGAAAGTAGAAAAAAAATCCTCCCTTGCTTTTCAAGTGGCGCCCAGCAGCTTGTCCCAGTGCATGCGAATGCCCAACTTTCTGCCCAATAGTAGAACAGCTTTTCGCTGCTTTGAGTTCATGACAATCTATTCCACATGCACACATGAGCAGATCACCACTTTGACAAAAGTAATGCTGGTCACCAAGCAGTGACGCTGGGGTACCTTATTCTACCTGCATCATTAGTTTGAAGCGCTTGGCAACTTTGCTGGGTTCTTCAAGCAAATGTGGCTTTCATTTCATTTTAAAGGCTTCTGAAGTTTCATGAGCTAGAAAGAATGTCAGTGTAGAAACAGGACACATTTTTTACACTGAAATTTTTATCATTTCCATTGAAAAAAACCTTTATGGGTAATACCTCGAAATTTACTTTGAAAAGCCTTCTCACGTTGAATTCCAATCTATCACTACAGTTTAGGAATTCAATTGAAATGGATTTTCTTCTGCAAAGTCCATCAGATCTTGAAATAACCATTTACAGTATGGTCTGCTTTTTCCTGTTATAATACACATTGAGCAGATCAGTGTTAGATTTCAGGGATGTGAATTGTACGTATTTGGTAAGGACAGTGAAGACAGTTTTGAAAGTTCCAAAGTGAAGCAAGGGCCACTTTTGTGTTAAATTATGTGGTAAATACCAGAAGTCTACCTGTGGTAGTCAAATCCTACCCAAAGAATCTCTCATGGTTTGATGTGTTCGCAGCTCTGTCCAGCAAGTGTCCTTGGTTCAGAGGTTGTCAAATTCCTTGAACTTTTAATTCTCTGACGAAAGACAATTTTTTAAGAATTGTGTGCTGTGCGTGAAGGCACAGAGGCACAATGTGATAGCGTGGCATGCACTTACCCTGCGTGCAACCAAGGAGATGCTGCCTCTTTCTCCATCATCAGGCCGTCCACCCCTCTTCCGTGCCTTACCTCAGCAACTGAGATTCTGGCACTCAAAAATCCAGTCTTTGGAGTTTTAATCTCTTGGATCATGTTTTTTATAAGTTTGATCTTTAAAAGTATAGATGTTAGGAATTTTGAGCTTTTGGGATTTCACCACTTGAGACTGTGAGTTTGGGATTTTGATCAGCACTGCTCTCTGGGGAGTCACCCTGAGGCACTAGTGGTGACAGGGCCTGACTGAGAAAGGTGACCCTCCTGTTTGTCGGGCAGACACTGCTGTGCATCAGTCTTATACTTAGTGTTAGAATTTCTCATTTCTAGTCATTGCTAATCCTAAAATATTCTTTCACTAATATTATTACATATAATGCAAATGTGGCAAGAACCACATTTTTCAGACATGTTCACTGAGGGAGCTTATGAAACTTTTTTTTTTTTTTTGCAGAAGCGGGAATTGAACTCAGACCCTTGCACTTGCCAGGGAAGCACTTATTCCACTGAGCCATCTCCCCAGCCCACTTGTGAAACCTTTACAGGACCTTGAAACCGCCTACCAACATGATGTGCACTCCAAAGTAGGGTTTGGTTGATGTGGCAGTCACTTAAAATTAGGTCTGAGGGTGTAACTCACAAGTGAAGCCAAACTTACCTCACACAGACAGTTGAAAATAAACAATAACCTTATTCTTAGGACAACTGAGGTAGTTTGAATATGAGTATGATTAATAGTAGATGATGACAGTTTAATAGCATTGTTAATTTTGTGGATGTAATTATATATTGGGATTTTGTAAAAGTTTGCCTTTGTTAGAAAAGCAAACTAAATATCTGGGTGGTGAAGTATCCATGATACAATCTTTTCCCAAATGGAACAATGAAAGTGTGCATAGAGATAAGCTAACTGAATTTTTATTTATTTATTTATTTTTCTAACTGAAATTAAAAAAAAAATTATCTATTTATTTGGTACAGGATCTCATTGCACAGCTCAGACTCATAGTGATCCTGCTGTCTCAGCCTCCCCAGGCATGCTCTGCCACAATTGGTTTCTGTGGCCAGCTCGGCATGGGGCCAGTATGGTATGTGGTACCAGGGATTGAATCTGGGTCCTTGTACTTGCCAGGCAGGTGCTTAAACTGCCCAACTATCTCCGCAGCCCCTCTAAGTTAAATTTTTATCTACTAGTTCATTGTTCTGTTATTTATATTTTTCTGTAGTTTTGAATTTTTAAAGAATTTTAAAGGAAAAATTGAAGAAAATAAGATGCACAAGAGTTTCAGTCATAAAGCATAAACCAAGAAATCATAAACCATGTTAAAGTAAAACAAAGGCAAGTTTTATTTAGGTAAAGAACAGATTTGCAAATCTGGAAACTCCGACTCTTTGAGAAGCTCAATAAGTATCATTATAGCTCAGTGGCATGAGTGCCTGCCTGGTTAGCACAAGGTCCTGAGTTTGGTCCCCAGTATCCCATTAAATAGGGACTGATTTTTTCTTTTTCTAATTCTTTTGTGGTACTGGGAGCTGAACCCATTACATTCTCATTCCTTTTGTTTTTGTTTTGTTGTTTATTTTGAGACAAGGTTTTACTAACTTACATAGGCAGCCCTTGAACTTGTGATCCTCCTAATTTGGACTTCCAGAGTGGGGACCAAATTTTTAAAAGGGAAAGGAAGATGGAACAATGAGGTGAGGTGAAATAAGTTGTGAACAATTTTGATCGGCCCTGTTAGTTACAGATCGGTGCTGGGGTCTGGTCGTACATTGAGCTACATGTGATTGGTTTGGACAGTCTTTCGGGAAAGGCAAAAAGTCAGCAGAAACCTGGCATGAGGGAATTGCTACCATTGGCAGTCTTGTGAGAATCTCTTCAGACAGCACTCTTCATCTGAAGGTTCAGGGGAGGGCTGGGCCCAGCAGGCTGTAGAGGTCAGACAGAATCCTTGGTGTACAAAGAGATTCCTGAGTTTTGACTTCATCACTTAAGATAAGCTCTTGCTCTATTTAAATGATGAATAGTTAAAATTTTTTTATTAGGGGCCAGGGTTACAGCTTTGCAGCAGAAGCGCCTGCCTGGCAAGCACAAGGTCCCTATCTTATTACATATAGGAACTGAAGAATATTTAGGAAACCTACCAAATGGAAAGGTAAAATTTCTTTTCTGTCCTTTTAGTGTTTTCACCTGGTCTAAACTTTAAATTGACATTAGACAGATTAACAGGAAAAAAATTACAAACTTTAGTGATGTTTTAAATGGAGGTGGAACCTTTCACAAGGAAATACAGACACAGAGAAGAGTCAAACACTTTCGTGCTACTATGAACAGAGTAGCAAATTGTGAAAATATGGCCAGCCAGAGGCCTTGGGCGAGAGCACATCGCTGTGCTGGAAGATGATGGGTACAGGTTGCTTGTACAGATCCCTCTTGGCCTCCACTCCCACTTCTGGCAGTGAGATGCCCTCTTCTAGCATGGCCTGTTCTTGGGAGTTTCATCTGGTTTGGGTAAGAGCAGAAAGGGTACAGTACTCTCCCGCACCTGCTGTTTTTCAAGAGCTTTGGACAGTAAGACAAGAGAGCCTACTTTAGGATGGCAGTCTTCCTTCCTTCCCATATACTGTATACAGATGTAGTTCTAAACTAAACAAGTAATTGTTAGCAGGTATTTGGCAAAGATATCATGGCTTGTGGCTCTAGGACACAAAGATATTCAACTTAATGCAATGAAACATTTATTTGCAATATAATAGCACATATTTTTATTATACTTTTTATATATTAGTGATCACATTCACTATAGCAAATTTGTACCTGTACATAGTATCTTTTGATTCTTTTTTTCCCCATTTTACTTCCCTTCCTTCAAGTCTCCTCTCCCTCATTTACAAAAACCTTGTTTCTATTTTGTTCTTTCTGTTCTTTTTTCTTTTCCCTTCCTGCCCCCAATGCCCTTCCCATTTGAGCAAGTTCTTGCTACTTTCATATGATAACTTATCTCATACAAGATAAACAATGGGATATTTAAATGCATGTGTCAAATGCATTCACTTAAAAGTATGGTTTCAAAGAGTATACACTTTGGCTCAGTGGAATAAGCGCTTCCTTGGCAAGTGAAAGGGCCTGAGTTCAAACCCCAGTTCTGCAAAAAAAAAAAAAAAAAAAAAAAAAAAAAAAAAAAAAAAAAAAAAAAAAAAAAAAAAAAAAAAAAAAAAAAAAAAAAAAAAAAAAAAAAAAAAAAAAAAAAAAAAAAAAAAAAAAAAAAAAGAAAAAGAGTATCTATTTTAATGTCTTAAGTTTATCTTTTTTTTTTTTTAATGGCAAAACAGCATTCCACTGCATATAAAAACCACATTTTCTTTATTAGCATATAAACTTTGATGTGTCTCACTTGTCCCTGCCAGATAAGCTGAACTGAAATTTATTGAATATATGGTCTGGGAGATTGGGCGTGGTGGCACATGCCTATAATCCCAGTGCTTGGGAGGCTGAAAATGGGAGGATCACTATGAATCTTATCTGTGTGGTAAGACCTTGTACTAAATACACACGTGCGCGCACACACACACACACACACACACACAGGGAGGTGTGTGTGGAGGGAGCAGGAACACAGAGGAAATGTTATATCCTGGGAATGTAGCTCAGTGGTAGAGTGCTTGCCTAGTATATAGGAGGCCTTGAGTATGATCCCTAGCACAGCCAATAAAGAAACAAAAAACAATTTATTGAATGTAGCAGTTTGATTAGTATTTAATACACAATATTTTATATAATTTATGGAGTATGAAAGGCCTCAAATAACTTATTGGACTGAAGGTGGGCTACTTGGGATCCTACGGGAGCAAGGATTTCCACGGGAGTCCCTACTGCTGCTCAGAAATCTGCATTGGTGGAGCTTGGAGGTATCTCTCTGTATAGGAGGGATTGATGTGCATTGTAAAGAAAACTGTTGGTAGATATAGCTAAGGTTAGGCAAACTAGAAGAGTATGGTGTGTGTGTAGGGAGCAGGAACACAGAGGAAGAGGGGAACAGAGGGGGATGAGCCTGCAGGGCTAGGAACATGGAAAGGCTACTCTCTGACCCACTCCTTTTAGTTTTTTGTTTTGTTTTGTTTTTTTGGCAGAACAAGGGATTGAACTCATGCCTTTGCACTTGCCAGGGAAGGGCTTATTCTACTAAGCCATCTCCCCAGCCCCTCCTTTTAGGTTAAAAGCCATTAGAGTTTTACAAAGAGTTCTCAGACAGCCTCATATGAAAAAAGTCTGGGTCATGAGGGTGAAGAGGGAGAGGGACAGCCTCAGCATCAGAAGGTACAGGGGGCTGAGTGCAGTAAGAGGGCTGTTAGGAGGTCGGGAACTAGGCCAATCCCTTGAGCTTAAGGAGCTTATGTTCTAGTCAATTCCCAGGTCTTAAGATTTTGTACTTAGGTCTTAAGGCCGGCTCGTGTGCTTCAGTTGTTGGACAGCGAATCAGTGAGGTGATGACAGCAGCCAGGGACAGACATGCCAGTGCCAGTGGTTAACAGGGGACAAAGGTACCTGGGACGAGTCCTCAGGTACAACTTTTGGTGAATCTGGTCAACCCCAAGCTGCCACTTGTTAGAATTTCAGTTCAGGGACACCAGCCTGGGACCCTGAGGTAAAGATTATAGTTCACACATGGGGTGGGGGAAGTTCCTAGACAATTAGTGGACAGCAGGGCTTAGTCTCAGAAACAACTTTTTGAGTCAGATTCAGGAGCTATCACAGTTGCTGCTGTTGTTGGGAAAACAAGCACTTCTAGGCCCATTTGTGGAAGCATCTTAAAAGGGCAGAAGTGGGTGGAGAGTGAGGAGGGGTACTTGGTTGGCTTCATATTTGTATGATCTGGCCAGTAGAGTCCAGAACCACCACCAAGACTTATATATCCTGGGTGTGCGCACATCAAGTCACCCAGTCAAAGCTACATGTGGATCTACTCATGAGGTGGCCCAGATAAGCACATGGTTTATAAGAAAGACTACTGTCTAGTGGCTGGTGAACCTTGTGTATTTCCTCTAAGCTGTATTACTAAGTTTTTAAAAATAAACAGGGCTAGAGGTCTTTGATTTCCTTCACATTTTCCCATAAAGTGGGAGGCCCCAGAGACAGGGGAGGGAAGCAGCAGGTTTCAGTTCAAAGGGATGACAGAGACAGTAACAGCATGAGGCAGGCTCTGAGCTGAAGCTGATAGAGGGACCACCAAATGATACAGGGGAAAAATGAAACTCTCAACCTGAAAGGTACCTGGGATGAATCCATGTTCTCTAAAGCCAAGGAATGAATTTTAGGAACAAACGGAAGTTATGAGTGTAATATCTTTATTGGGGGAAAGCTGCTGTTCAAGACAGAGTCAGAAGGCCCCCCCCAGCGGGTGGTCCCGGGAAGCTGTCTCTTCCAGGGACTTTTATAGAAGTAAACCATGTGGTGAGGTGGGTTTAAGCTGGTGGAACTTGCTTAGGTGGGCATGAGGTGGGATAAAGCTATGGTCAACCAACAAGATTGCAAGCTCCAAGGCTCAGGTAAAATTGATTAAATCAGAATCAGATGGGGAAGTGATTCATGTATCATGGGGGCATGAATACGGAACAGGGTCTCTTTCTGTTGGGGGGTAGGGCTAGTGACTCATTTGGCTCTTTAAAGGAGATTGGTACCTATTTAGAATATCAATCATGGATGCCCATTCCTAGGGACTATGTGGCTACACTTGTTCAGTCTTTTGTTCTAAGGCCTGAGCTATGGCTGTCTCGTCCCCAAGTTGCAAAGTGACCTTGTCTTCTATGTTGTCTCTTTGAGGGCCTGGCCCTGTCTGACTGCCTATATTTTTTGCCTAATTCAGTTGCCTACAATAGAGTGAATATAAGTGAGAGTATGGAGTTGTGCAGATTGCGAGGTTTCTTTCCCTCACCTATGCATTTCCAGATGTCTTGTTTTGATTTTCCTGGGTCTTCTTGGTAACTGACAGGCTAGTCTAGTGAGGTGGAACATACAGCCTAAATGTAAATAATGGAGAAAAGTGAGCATAATTGTAAAAAATAAAAATAACTTTTTATTTTGTTCTATGTATTCAGTACAGGATTTTACTACAAAGCTCAGACTTGTAATGATCCTCTTGCTTCAACTTCAATCCCCAGCCCTGGGATTATGGGTGTGTGCCACCATGCCCTGTCTTGGTGGCCGGCTGGGGGCACCTGAGGCAGGGCTCAAAATAACTTTTTTCAAAATTATTATTGAAATAAATTTGGTAAGCATAAAATTTATTTAATGTTATTTTGTTAGACATATGTATATTGTTTAGATATGTGTTTTCTGCTTGAATTTTTATATCAAAACATTTGAATTTTACAATATTTTTCTTAATTTTTTTGAAGGAAAGTCTAAAAGATGTCAAATATGATGATAGAGGCCTATCTCACTTGTCACTTCAGTTGGCCGATCAAATTTTGTTAGCAGTCAAAGAATTTGGGTACCAACGTTATAAATTCGTTACAAAAATACTATTGATTCAAAAGACTGGTCAAGCAATAAATGTGAGTACCCCACTGATCTGGCTCCTTCTCCCTTTTGATTTGGTATTTACTGTGAGCACCCCAAAGCTCTACATTCCTGAGGCACTTCTGCAATGCAAGGTTATTTTGTTAAATACATTTGATTTTTTTTTTTTTTTTTTATTTTAGTGAAGGGTCTACAGGGTGTTCAGGGTCTCACTACTAGATAAGACTTATAGTGATCCACCTGTTTACAGCCTCCCAAGAGCTAGTATTACAGGTATGCACCACCACGCCCTGTCTCAATTGCCCTCTCAGTGTGTCCACGGGGTGGGGCCAGCACAAAAAGCCCAGGATCTAACCCAGGCCTCTGCACCTGCCTGCAGGCACTTTAATCCACTGAGCTATTTGGATATATATATATATATATATATATATATATATATATATATATATATATATATATTTTGGGGACCTAAATACATTTGATTGTACTGTAAATCATGTGAAAATCTGTGACCTAGAAATAGCATTTTTCTGTTAATTTATTAAATTGCAGTTATTCTTCATCTTGATCATACCTGTTTTGACCATTTAATGTTTTGAAATTGACCGAATTTATTTTGGGCAGTAATATATGCTTTGAGGGAAAGACAGAATTACAGAGTATTGGCCAGAAATTTCAAAAAACTTTATTCTAGCCAAGGAATAAAAGAGCCAATTAGGGCTGGCCAGATAGCTCAGTGGATGAAAGTACCTGCTTAGGCAGATGCAGGGGCTGAGGGTTCAATCCCAGTCCTGCTGTGCTGGCCTTACACCTGGGGCATGCTGAGATGGTGATTGAGACTGGGCCCAGTGGTGTGTGCCTGTAATTCCAGGGCTTGGGAGGCTGAAACAGGTGGATCACTATGAGTCAAATCTACATATATGTAGTAAGACTCTGTACAGCCTGTTCTACCCTAAACTCATTAAATAAATAAACAGCTAATTTTAGCATTTCAGGAAGTAGAATGACATGGATATGTTACTACCTATGTTTTAGAGTCCAGTTGTGCATGTAAGTTATGGCAGGCACAGGCATGCACTGTGGCCTTGGTGTGATTTTTCCATCTATGAAATGGTAATGATGAAACCTATTTCCTATAAATATTGTGAGTTTTATATGAGATTATGCATAGTATAATAGATGCCAGCATAGAGTCATTCATAAAGTTATTCTCATTATTTTTAAAGAAAAGGGTGATACCCCATGCCATGTAAGTACCTAGGAAGTGGGCTGTCAATATGGGGAGTTAGAAAATGATTAGAAAACGTGTTTGTAGCAACGTGAGGGGCTTCATGGAGGAGGGTCCCTAATACAGACTTGGACTAGCACTCATGAGTCATCAGAGCCAATCCTGCCTCCCTGGGGAGTTCTCCTTCATGACAAACACACTGAAGTCACAAGGCAATTCCTGCTAGTGACAGGTCCTCTAGTGGTGGCTGCTATGTCCGAGTGCCTGAGAGTGCTTGGATTGCCTAGAGAAGATGTGCAGATGGTGAGAGACCACCAGAGCCATGGAGATGGCTTCAGCAGAGCACATGTCTGACACACAGCCCCACAGTGGGGACAAATTCAGTGCACTTAGTGTCATTGTCAGTGGTCTGGGGTCAGGAAACATGCTAGTCAACATTACTGAAAAGCATCACTCCACCTGTAGAGGCTTAAAATAATTGCCATGTTTCTGCCTCCTGCTCTATGGGCAGCTCTGCCATCAGTTGATTCACCAGGTCTCTCTCACGTCCAGGAGTGTCTGGACAGGATTTCATGGGGGACAGAGCAAGACTTCTAATTGTCCTACTTGGAAGTCATACAGCATCCCATTCTGTTGGTCAGACCAAGTCATGAGGCTGACTCATATTTAGAGGGCAAAGAAACGAAGTCAACCTCTCAACAGGAGAAGCCACAAATGTGCTATTTGTATCCACCACACAGAAAGAGGCTGTGATGAGGTCATGGGTCACTCTGTAAATAAAGCAGAAGCTTAAGGACTCCATATGACAGGCTGTTCCTATTATTATTGCCATTTCTTTAAAACAGAATCCTGTGAACTTTTGGCTGGGAATCTTGTAAGGTGGAGAGGCTCCGAACCATGGCCGATAACATAATGGGACACTACTGGTTGCAGTGCTATTAGACCAGAAAGCAGGGACTTTGGTTCCTGCCTGTGGCATGCTCTGGAAGGCCACTGTGAGCCTCCTGCAAGGGGGAAAAGGGGGCGACCAGCAGCACCCCTGAGTCTCCTCATGGAAGGGAGAACTGGACAAATTCACTACAACTAAGATTTTGATGTAATTCTTTTTGAAAAATCAAACTAGTAGGGGGCTGGGGAGATGGCTCAGTAGAATAAGTGCTTCCCTGGCAAGCACAAGGGCCTGAGTTTCATCCCTGGTTCAAAAAAAAAAAAAAAAAAAAAAAAAAAAAAAAAAAATCAAACTAGTATGGATTTAAGAATTCTTAACATATTCAATTGAACTTTGGTCTTTTAAAATTTCTCTCACAGGTTGCCAGCAGATGGATCTGGGATGTTGCATGGGACAACTGGGTAGAAGCCAAACATGAAACTGAATCTTATGTGGCATTGGCCTTGGTGTTTGCTGTGTACTGTGAATAGCATGGCACATACGCTGAACAGTGTTCACTTCCTGGCTTCAAAAAATAAATGAACTGCATGCATTTATAAATCTTATTATTCTTTTTTTTTTTTTGGCGGAACTGAGGATTGAACTCAGTCCCTTGCACTTCCTGGCCCCAAACCTTATTACTCTGATTAGGTGCATTCATATCTCCTGTTGAGGCTTCTTAATTGTATTAATACCAAACAAGCACAAGTTACATTTTTACATTTGTACTTAGTAGTTATACGCAAGTTGATGCTTTCTAGGTTATGAGAAAATGCCTGGGAAAATTTAAAGAACGATTTGTTTTGTCTAATAGTTTTAGAGGGTTCAGTTTGTGGCAGCACAGAGCTGCTCACCCCTCAGAACCAGGAGGGAGCAAGGATGTGGGGCAGGGGCATGGTGAGACTGTGAGAAAGGATGGAGTGGAGTTCCTTCAAAGGCAGTGGCCCACTTCAACTGGAGTAAAGCCCCTAAAATTTTTTACTATCTCCTCAAATGACCCCTCTTTTCTAGTACTTCTTTAGTTGGGGTCCATCCGGACCTCACATCTATTTCAGTAGCCCCTTTCTTCTGTGTATTCATTTGCTAATTTTTGTTCAACATTATTTATCTAAGTTCCAATGAGATGGAAATTATACTAAACAAACCAGAGCTGCCTTTGCCTATGGTGGGGTGCTGGTGTTAAGCACCCCATCTCTTTGAGTGCTTCAAAGGATAAACTGGAGAGAAAACTGATGGGATGATTGTCCTGATGGGATGATTGTTGTCTGCCTCAAATCTCCTCCCTGCACGGCACACATCTGCCTTGATCCCCTCCTCCTGGCAGCACTCCCTGGAACCCAGGTACTCAGACACAGTGGCTGAGCACTATCACCAAGCTCCACCCAATCCCTGAGCTTTTATGTCCAGAAATATTCTTAGTTCTTAACAGAGGCTGACTGCAGCCATCATAACAGCGAGCTGTTGCTCCTCAGCCCTTCTACCCAGAGCCTGGAAGCACAGCTGCCAGCCTCTGCACGCCTCTCCTGTTTCTGTGGCCTCTAGTCCCACCCTAGCCCATTCCTCCTCATCGCTCACAGCACTGAGCATCTGGAGCAGACTCCTCATCTCTGCCCAGCTCCTGCCATCACTCAGTGACTTCAGGGTCCACACAGACAGCCAACACTGTGCGGTTTGTTATGCATACATTTCAGTTAACAGTTTAGGTAACACCAGTCTACCAGCATGACTTGAATCTCAGTTATAAGGGTGTATTAACAGCGAGTGCCTTCATAAGATGCAAACATCACAGCCTGTGCTTCAGTCCACAAAGTCCTGTGTGAGTAGCAGACAGACCCTGTTGTTATAGGGGATACTTTAATGAAATGCCACTGCCTGAGTGGCTTAAGCAAATTTGTTTCTCAAGGACTGCAGGCTGGAAAGTGACAGCAGGGCGCCAGCAAGGGTAGGGCTCACCATGTGCTCCCCTCCTGGTCATGCACTCACATAGCCTTTCCTCAGTGGGTGCATGGGGAGACAGCAGAAGGGCAGAGCTTGTGGGATCTCTTCCTCTTTCTGTAAGGATATTGATTCCCATCTTTGAGGCCCTACCCTTAGACTTTAGAAACCTAGTTGCTGGGCCAGGGAGATGGCTCAGTGGAATAAACGCTTCCCTGGCAAGCACAAGGTCCTGAGTTCAATCCCCGGTTCTGTAAAAAAAGAAAAAAAAGAAAAAAAAAAAAAAAGAAAAGAAGAGCTCTCGGCAAAT